>PVKS010014174.1:21902-49017 GCA_004027875.1 Aplodontia rufa | reverse complement strand
TGGAAAGATACCCAGGAGTGGAATAGCAGGGTCATATGGTGGAGTCATCCCTAGTTTTTTAAGGATTCTCCATACTGCTTTCCAGAGGGGCTGTACCAGTCTGCAGCTCCACCAACAGTGTGTTAGTGTGCCTATCTCTCCACAGCCCCTCCAGCATCTATTATTGTTTATTTTCTTCATCTTTGCCATTCTGACTGGTATAAGGTGATATCTTAATGTGGTTTTCATTTGCATTTCTCTGATTACTAGAGATTTAGTTTCTTACCTTTTTTTAACCTGCAGTTATAAATATATTTCCTGTGCACTCTTCCTAGAATCATACTTTGTGAAACTTTATGAATTTATCTTGGGATGATTTCTTTAAGATATTCTATTAGAAACTTTGAAAACATGCCTATGAGCATAATGTTTTCACACAGCATGTGCATTATTAATTTTTGCAAACACAACCTCAAAAACCTATTACACTTGTCACACAGTGATAGAAACATTTACTCCTGGAAATAGTGTTGGGACCATCAAAGCAGGCTGCCTCAGAAGCTGTTCCATTATGATCACCTTATCTGTGCAAACATCCTCTCCTGCCAGCCACCAACTTTCATTAGTTAGCAAGGCAAGGCAATGACAACATTAGGTTTTTCAGAGCTTCATTTGGAAGTTGACATTTTGTTTGAAACTACCTTTAACTATTAAACCCAATGCACAGGACTAATATTTCTACAAAACATGAATGTGAACTCAGCTGTGACCTTTCCTCCGGGCCTGGCCTCCTCAGGTCTCTTCAGCTAATCAGTTCTCCATCCTTCAATAATCCCACCTGTTCTCAGGCTGCTCCCTCTGCTGACCTTTCCTCCACCCTGCCATGCAGTTATTCTCAAATTTTGCCTACCATTCAATATATATCTGAAATGGCATGCCTCCAGAGACACATTTTCTAATTCTCACAATCGTAAAACATTTATTCACACTCTGGAGTCTCTGACATCTTTATTCTGTAAACACTTAAATCATCTCCCACTTTTAAAGTGAGTCCTATGGTCAACAAGTATCTTAATAGTATCTGGAATTTGTTTTAAATAGATACATAAGACATGCAGATAGAGAAATGCTTCTTACGGAGGAGGTTATTATGTTCAGTATCCTGGAAACAGGAGGCATGGCCTCTCATGCAGGGTCACCTGGTGAAGCACCAAAGAGAGATGAGTGGGCAGAGAGAGAAGGAACTAGAAAGCTGAATCTGTTGTTGTGATTTTTGCAGAAAGAAGGGGTAAAGTGAAGTAAATTGGTTTAGGATTGGACAGCTTGGGCAGTTTCACTGGAATCTGGGTACTAAGGGCTGTCCTGCTTGTCTGACACTGTCCTTGGATGATATGGGCAGGGGATAGTGTCCCAGTGGGTGAAAGTTATATAATAGGAGTGGTTGGCAGGACAGGATCTGGGTTAATTAATTTGGATATCAAAGTTGTCCTGCAGGCAAGTCATTGTCTCCCTAGGAATTAGCTCTCCCGAGGAGCAATCTTTCCTGGTCATCAAGGCCTTAGAGGACAGAGCATCAGAAGTGTGGAAAAGAAGAAAACATGCTTACTACACTTTCTTTCAGTAGAAAGTTCTCAGAAATAATCCATTAACAGTAGGGTTGGTTGGGAAGAATGGGAATAAAGATTCTCCGTATATGAAACCTTGAGTAAAATGGAAATGGCAGGCCTTGGTGGAGTGGGCCAGAGGAGGTGCAATTGAAAGGCCCTCATTTTTTTGCTGTCTGTGCCTCGTTTCTCTGCCACTTCTCTTCTTCCTTCTCATGGGATGTCTCATCCTCTAAATTTTTTTTCCCCTCAAAGGTTTTTCTTACTTGTGTTTCTTTCTCCTCACAATTTCCATATTAATTCCTGCTTAGGTTTTCATGTCTCCTAATCTCTGTATCTACTCTTTACGACTTTTCAGCTTTTGCTGGCCCACCAATCCTTTCCATATTACACAATTTGCATCCCTAGAAGACCAACTGTTTTTAATTTCATAATATGTTAATGTAAAGCTTGAAGCACTGGATAGGGGCCTAGTGGATGGGGGAGTTTCTGACAGAAGAGATGATGGATATGGCAGGGCCCATGATTAACGTGTATGATTGGCATGGAGTTTATGATGAGGAAAAGACATGTACTTACACTCTCAAGGAGCTAACAATCCAGAATGGAAATGGTTCATATGAACAACATAACATAATCTATGTGAAAAAGCTCTGCGCAATTCAAAATGTGATATATGCATAAGATTTCTTTACGTGCAATGATAATAGCAATAAAAAGTAATAATACTTAACTGTACATATTCTTTAGTAAATGCAAGGAAATTGTTCCAAGTGATTTACACATATGTTCTAATCTAATCCCAGAGACAACCCTGTCAGGAGAGTTTTATTATAATTATTTTATAGATGACAAATCTGAGGCACCGCAAACTTAAACAAGTTACCCAACAAAACAGTGGCAAAATTGAGAATGAAACCCAAGAACTTGGACAATTACCTGTGCTGATAACTACTATATTTCAACTATAACTACACAAAACATTTTTTTCACAAAATACATTCCACATTTTTTTAAAATTGTTTTTTTGGAGAGAGAGAGAATCCCATTTCATTTTTCATCTGGTTTTCTTTTCTCCAGCACCCAGTTGTGCACATGGTGCTGGGGCTTGAACTTGGGTCCTCGCACATGCCATGCAAATGCCACAACCACTGAGCCACTGCTCCAGACTCCAAATTCCATATTCTTATGATGTGATGTGTTAGACCATATATGAAAAGAGCTAAAGGCCTGAATCTTAAGCAATTCACTAGTACATATAAATTATTTACTGTGTGTAATGGACACACATGAATGTTAATGTCTTACCCCAAATTTGTAAATTGAAATTTTCCAAGTTAGTACTTGGAAAGGGTACCTTTGGGAAGAATTTGGGTCATGAAGGTGAAATCCCTAAGGATAGTATTAATGCCCTTATAAGAAGAGACAGAGAAAGTTTGTTACCCCTCACCCTAGACTCTTTCTCTCTCTTTCTGTCCCCATCACATGAGGATATAACAAGAACAGGGACACTCACCAAAAATTGAATCTTATGATATCTTGGTCTCAGACTTCCAGCCTCCCAAACTGTGAAGAAGAATATTTTATAGTTGAAGCCAGCAATTTATGGTGCTTAATGTTATAGCAGCCTGAAGTAAGACATTGTATATCCTATGTGATTATTAGTAAAATTACTACTGCTGACAAATGATTTCAAACCAAGAAAAGATTACACATAAATAAGGATGCAAAGATGATGTGAGTAAAATGCTCGGTTAAAATTTTCAGACACATTAATAACCTGAAAGGAACGGGTGCTTGAGAAAACACACTGTGTGTGCGCGCGCCCGTGTGTGCGAGTGTGTGTGTATGTGCATATATATGTGTGTGTATCTGGGTCTTCTCCAGGAAGGCTGACACTACCATATAAATAGGATTTACTTGCTTCTTGTTAGGAAGCAATATAGCTCTCCTTGGGGGAAATACTACATTAACATGAAAAGGAAAATTTCATTTTGTGAGATTTTGCTGAATGAGTTACAATCTGAGCCCTTCCTAGCTCAAACAAAAGAAACTCTCTCCAGCATTCAACCCAAACAACCAGATGGCAAACTAGTACATTCTATACGTGTTGCTACTCAAGTATGTTTTCCAACATCTTGGCTGCCAGGGGATGCCATTGGTAGTGTAAATATGTCATTGAAAATTTGTCAGTTTGCCCCACTAATGACAGAAACTGTGACTGTCAAAATGATTTTAAAAAGTTGTGGAAGCAATAGCTGTCAACCCAGACAATATGAACAGTATCTTTGCAGTGGAACAAGCATAAAGATGGCAAGTGGAATATAAACTCTTCTAGAGTTTTATAAATACCTCTTTCCCTACTTGGAGGTCAGGGAAATCCCAGTGACATCTTACACTAAGAACACTGTGAGTGCAGTGCCTTTTTTTTATATGAGTATATATTGTTTTAAAATAGACAAGACATCCATCAACATTTTATATGTCTTAGAATTACAAATTGTCATTGCTATAATTTCTTTATTCTGACACAGAGAAATTATTTAAAAATGGAATTATTTTATTAAATTTGAATATAATGCAACATTTAAAACCAAAACAAAACCCGTCTCATGTTTTAATTGTATGTTTTTTTATGTAGCATGAATATAATTATTTGCCCCAAACAAAGCCAGAGACATGTATAGTTATTTCAAGAACTAGGCTCTGTTGAAAGCAACATACAGAAAGCAACTGAAGAAAAGATATATTGCTGCTTATGCGGCTGGAACAAAATAAAAGTGTATGTAAAAGAAAAAGATATACATTTATAGTGGAAAACAAACTGAAAAATCCCCATATTGAAAGTCACTACCATAACCTAGCGAAATTGATGACAATCTGCTTGCTTTGGCCCTCAATTCTTTGGCAATATTTTGATATATTTTAGAGAAAAATCATTGAGATATGCTGTGCCTACAATTCCATTTTCACTCCTTTCCAACTAGCTGAATTTCTCCATTTTATTTATGAGTTTGATTATAATGTTAACAACAACTACAGCTAAATCCAAATAATGCACTGGCATGGGTACAAGGCATACAAACTGTTAATAAATGTATTTAGTAGATATTAGTATCTGGAATCAGAAAGTACATGTTAAAATATGACTGCACTGCCCCTTTGAAAAGAAAGTTGGTTTTGTTACTTTATTTACCTATTAGGTTTTATTGTAAGCCGTATTACATTTTGACAGTTCTATAGTGAAAATGTATGCTGATGCCACTCAGGACTGCAGAGTGGTGCTAAATTCTCAGATAATGGAAAAAAACTGCTTGGAAAACATATGCTTCAGTCAACTAGGGTTTGTCCAGTTTTGTTCAGAAGTGATTTTGTCTCCAAACAAAATGGTGAAATTCTATGAAACAGTACATATTTTTTTAAAAATAGGAGGAGTTGAAAACAATGCATTCACTTTGTTAGAAGGAAAATGTGGAAGGCAGTGAGAGGGATCCAAGGCTGGACAGCAGCCATTTTCCTGTAGAGGTGGGCAGGGAGTGGGTTACAGCAGGGCGCTGACTTGTCTTCCTCAAGCCTCTTGCTGGTTTGGGGAAGGTTCCAAAAACTTCACTTCCTTTCAGATCCCAAACCACTCTGGGAGCATCCAGGACAAACCTGGAACACTGTGGACTTCAAAATCCCAGAAAGTTGCAGGGGTAAGGGGGGAGTAGTCATGGGTGTTTGTATCCTCACCTGCCTTAACTACTCTGCATTCCTGTTCTTTTCCTTGCTCTGTCCTCATGAAGTTATTATTGGACTCTCAATCTTGGTCTTTGTATCTTTCAAATTATAGAAAAAAATGAAATTGTTATCTTTGGTCCTTTAATCTATTCTCAACTCTCAAAACTCATCCACAAAATGTGACTAGAAAGTTCTCTTGTTCTTAGTCCTGTTTTGAAACGAAACGTCATTTTTAGCATATAAAACCTTTGTCTCTTACTCTAAATAACTTTTTCTTTCAGTGTTAAATCCTTGCTCTGAAATTTTACAACTATGTAATTTTCACAAGCTCCTGAAAGCCATATGTTATCACTTACGTGCAAGCTTTGATGACTGTAAGTGAATAAGTCAAAATTAGTTTAAAAATAAATTTATTTGGCAATGAATACATAAATGTGATACAAGTTGCTGAGATTTCTAATTATTCTTGACTTTATAGACATGGAAATTCTTTTTAAAGATGACTGAGAAGAAAATTATAAAAGGATCAGATAAACCTCTCTAACGTACTGTGGATAATTTCTATTTCTGAAACCATTTCAGATTCCCAGTGCTTTGGAAAAAAAATACCACATAAGTCCAACTAAATAGGTCAGGTTAAAACAGAAAAGAGGTCATCAATTATTAAAATTTTAAGTTCCATGAAAATATCATGAATATTTTTTCCCTCATATATTATGCTTACTTACCTTGGTTCACTGTCATGATCATTGGGTTTGCATGTAGGAAGGATGTTATGGAACTGTTTTAAGCTTGATAAATATTTCTGGTATGGTTATAAGTGTTGGTGGAACTGCAGACTGGTACAGCCCCTCTGGAAAGCAGTGTGGAGAATCCTCAAAAAACTAGGGATGAAGCCCACCATATGATCCTTCTATTCCGATCTTGGGTATTTTTCCAGGGGATTTAGAATCAGCACACTATAGTGACAGAGTGAAATAGATGTTCATAGCAGCTCAATTTACAATAGCTAAATTATGGAAACAACCCAGATATCCCTCACTGGACGAATGGATCCGAAAACTGTGGCACATATATACCATGGAGTTTTACTCAGCAATTAGAACAATGATATTGCAGCCTGTGAAGGTAAATGGATGGCTATGGAAGAAATTATGCTGAGTAAAATAAGCATAACCCAGATAAACAAGGGATGAATGTCTTCACTCATCTGTGGAGGCTAGAGCTATACCCTGGCCATTGAGAAAGGAGGTCTATTATCATGTTTTAAATCCAGATAAGGCGTAATGTCATACAACCTAAGGCATTTGTAGAGATGTATTGGGAAGGAGGGGGAGGGATAAGGGTGGGTAATTGGGGGGGCTCTTGGGGGTAAATCTAATTTTCAGAATTTATATATATATATTATATTATATTATTTTGTTAGAAGCTTGTGTGATTTTTCAACAAATAAATTTCTGAATAAAATAAATAAAAAAGTGGAAAAAATAGAGAAATCTTGATTTTAAATATACAGTCCACCTGAGTGAAGCCTTTTAATTTCTACTGTGGGTAAGTGATGAGAGATATTTGTCAGTTAAGTGGGGTGTGGATGAAGGCACTTAAAGTTAGGTTAAATATCTAAATAGAATAGAGTCTACAGTAGTTAGCCACAAGGAGAGCAAAGGCACTGATACACAAGCTTCAGCAAAAACATTGATTCCATTTCTATAGTGTAGAACTTACTAGCAAGCAGGATTTCCCATGAAAGTTTCACATGGGGCCACAGGTTAGTAAAATGTATACTTGAGTTTTTTCCTTGAAATTCTACTATGCAATAAATTTTATATCACATTTGTTTATAGCCCACATTATATCATGTGCTTTATCCAAATTACTTAAATTATTTGTAAGTTATAATTTTAAATGATAAATTACATTACACTATTGAAAGTACAAAATTTACCTAGCTATTATCCTATTGTTTAGGTTTATGTTATTTCTATTTTATGCTTTTATCATAAATGTCATGATAAATATCTTTGCTCAAATAGTAACTATATGTTCTTGGATGTGATTTCTAGATATAGAATATTAAGTCAGAAAATTTATTATAAAGGCCCTCAATTTATCTCACAAGTTGTATAGTTTTTCCTTTGGAGAAGTCCTTTTGCAGCTGCTCATAGGGGCCCTCTTTCCTTGTTTAACCACGTTGAGTAAAGTTCAGACTTTGGTATTTAAGAGAAGAAAAGTGGTACCTCTTTTGAAGTATTTTCTTTGGACATTTATCTTGTAGTTTATTCATACATCCAGCAAACATTGATGAAGAACTGCTGTCTCAGGTAATGGACCTGCAGGTAGGGGCAAAGCAGAGGTTGTTAGTCCAGAATTTCAAAGTTTATGTTCTAGAGAGTGCAGACAACATAGGAAAATTAAGCTGGGTCACGAGATTAAAAAAATTAATGGCCCTGACAATTTTTGAAGGGTGGTTAGGGGAGGTCACTCTGAAATGGTGATATTTGAACAGAGATGAATGCAGTGAATAGACAATCCATGGGAATATTTGGGGTCAAAGCATGCCATGCAGAAGAAATTATAGGACAATGACTCTGAGGCAGACACATGCCTGATGTATTTGAATAATTGTGAGGACGACAGTATAGCTGTTGGGGAGCAAGGGATGTGGATGGTGGAAGGAAATGACTTTATCATGTAGACAATAATGACTCCATAGTTTATTGAAAAGTCGATTTTCCCCACTAATCTGTAGTGCTGTCTCTGTCATATATTTGGAGTCTATGTGTGTGAATCTGTTTTGAGATTCAATCTGTTCTACTTTATTTGTTCATGGCTGTATTAATAACATATTATCTTATTTATTTTGGCTTTAAAATCTTTTACAGGTATATTTCTAACCATTATAAATATCTCTTTATTTTTCATTGTTACTTTTATACCAAATTAAATTCGTAGAACCGATTTTGAATTTAGCAATCTTAGCAAAATTTCTTATTAAATTGAGGAATCTCTTCTTGGATTTTGGAAATTCTACATATACGATCATGTCATCCAAGAATGAGGAGACTGTGATTCCTGCTTAGCTAATGCTCATTTTCTTTTCTTCCATTACTGAACTAGGTAGGACTTCCAGGACTGTACTATATCCTCATCATTTACATACTTTAAAGGAAATATATTTAATCATTACAAATGTGATATATAAGTGTTTTGAAAATAGATTCCCTTTATCAGATTAAGGAACTTCCTTCTGCTTTATTCTATTGTAAGAGATTCTTTTCATTGAATAGCATGTTCATTATGCTCTTTTTAGGTTTTGTTACTTTTCAATGGATTAATCTAATATAACTATCCCTTTAATCAATTAATTATTTTTCTAATTTTCAAACCAACTGTGCATTCTTGTCAGTCAATGTGGGTATAATGTATCATGCTTTCATGTTCAGTTTTTAAGAATTGTTTTCCTCATATGTTCAGAAATAGGAACTAGTTTTACTTTCTCATTTTTTTTGTAGGATCTTAGTATCAAGGTTATGGTTTTCTAAATATGAGTTGAATATGTTATCACATTTTTTTGTTGTCTGATAAAATTGTATGAAAGAAAATTTGTCCATTAATTTGTTAAAGAACGTTTTGATTAGCCATATGAGACTAAAGGTTTTTTTCAAGAAATGCTTTATTAAAAAGCAAACACTCAGAAAGGAGCTAATGATTCCATTTCGTCAGTGATTAGAAAAATTTGAGATATCTCTTCCTCTTCTCCTACCCCTTTCTCTTGAATTTTGTTAAGTTATCCTTTTTAAACAATTGTTCATTTTACTTAAAATTCTAAATTTATTATTGTAAAATTTAAAAAATTCCCATATTTTAATATTTATTGTATCAGGAGTGATATTCTTTTTCATTCCTAATGTTAGTTATTCGAGTCTTCTTTTTTCATGATCATTCACCTCAAAGTTTGTAGAGTAATTATTTTAAGTACTTTATATTTCTTATCCTCCTCCATTGTGTGTTTGTTCTCTATTTGTATATTCAGTTCAGATTAGCATTTGTTGTCTTGTATGTTTTTTGAGGTTATTTTTATGCACTTTTATTTACCTACTTCAAGTAAATACTTAACTCATTAATTTTCATACTTCCTTTGTTTTTAATATATGTATTAAAGGCTATATAGTTTTCTCTGAAAAAAGTACTATTTCACTTTAATCTCTCAATTCAGTTCATATTATTTTTTGTTTGATTATTTCCAAATATGTAGAGATTTTCTAGTTATCTTTTTGTTTTTCATTTTCTCCGAAAATTTCTGGATTTGTTATGTTGTGTAGGAAACCATCCTCTGTGTAATCTCAGTCCTTTGAAATTTTTTGAATTCTTATCTCCTTTTATGTGTTGCTTTCTTCCATTAAAGTTATGGTCTGTACTTAGTAGCTTACTTTGTCACTTATTTACTTAACTGTTGCATGTTATATTTTAACCTTCAAGACTCATCTCCATGTAGTAATCATATTTTAAAAATCAATATGAGTGTTTTTGTTTTAGTCAGCTTTTTCATTGCTGTGACCCAAGAACCCAAAGAAAAACAATTTTAGGAGTAAAGTTTATTTGGGGGCTCAATGTTTCTGAGATCATAGTCTATCCATAGGTGGCAGGCTCCATTCCTTGGGGCTGTGAGATGAAGCTGTACATCATGGCAGAAGAGTGTGGCATAGAGAAGCAGACCAAAGTCTTGCCAGGAAGCAGAGAGAAACTCCATCCCAGATGTAAAATATATTCCCCAAAGGCATGCCCTATTACCTACCTCCTCCTGCCATACACTTCCTGCATTCAGTTGCCATTTAACCCCTGTCAGGGTATTAACCCACTGGGCTAAGGCTTCTATAACCCAGTCATTTCACCTTGACCTTCCTGCATTTTCACATGTAAGATATTGGGGGATACCTCACATTCAAATAATAACAACTTTAAAATTTGCAATTTTTAAATATTAAATTAATAAATGATAGGTGCATATTCATTCATAATTTTTATGTGAAATAATATGCTTGGCTCATTCATGATTATAAAAAGTAAAAATGTTGGTAACACTTTTCAATGGCTATAATTTAAAGTATATTGTTAGCTATTGCTATAAATACTGTTGACCTGAAGCAGAGTAGAGGCACATACTGAAGTATACACATTTACAAAATGTATATACTTCTTTTGTATATTCTGGGTATTTTAAAACAAAGTCATGAAGGAATAAGATACCTATACTCTTTGCTGTTCATATGTGTGAAAATAGAAAAGATATGAGTTACATAAACTTAACTTTAAACCAATTATTGATGCATTTACAATTATGAGTAAAGACGGCTTCTGTCATCAAGTTTTAGGCTTAACAATAGAATAAATTTCCTTAATTCTCGTTATTTTCAAAAGTGTGATGTATCACTCAGAAAACACTTATTTTTATGGTCAGTAAGGGAGCATTAAAGAAAGACTAACCTAAGTAATATGAAAATTTCATTGACTGGTTTTTGACAGAAGATTAATAATGAAATTTATTAATATCTGTGATTAAAGAAGATAAAAACTATCAAAGCTGAAGATTCTGACACAATAAATGTTTTAAAATATATTAAAATGAAGCGCAGAACCTGCTCTTCTTTATAATATTTAATTCAGATGAGATTGAACGTGTTTGGGTGGTAACACTGAGAAAAATAATCTTTTATTCAAAAGAAATAATTTCAGTTTACTTTAGATGCTCTCTGATCTAAAGAAAAATCCTAGTAAAAATTATGATGGATGTGTAGTCAAGCTTATGTTAGCATTTAAAACATTCTCTATTAGGTTATTTTTCTGCCTTTACTCTCAGATTTTTAATCAATTTAAGAGCTCTATTAGGAAAGTCGGAAATCCTCCTCTTGATGTTAAATTTGTATTCAGAATTTGTAATAGAGTCATTTAAAGAAAGGCTATTTTTTTCACTGACCCTGCAGTGAATACAATGTGGTTTCTGGGGAGGAATGAGACTATTACCTAAAGAATTTTTCTTCAAGAATCAGCATTTTCATTGCTTATGACAATAAGTGGTCTACGAGACACCGTTTAAGCAAAGTTATGTGAAAAATAATGAAATACTCAAGTTTCCTCCTTGTTTATTATTATTGTGAAATCCAATATTATTGGTTCCACTTTAAAACCTGAAAAGAAAAATACCATTGATTTTATATTAAAAAGTGTGGAAAAGAGGTGATATTTTAAAAGTGAAAGTTGAAATATAGTCTATGGAAATTTAAAAATGTTTTTGTGAAATCAGTGTTTGAATTTTGATATCTGATAACTGATTTTGAGAAAATATATGCTGTATCACAAATTTATATATTGGAAGAAACTGAGACATGTTCAGATAGGACAGAAGAAACTCAGATCAATTGAAAGATTCAGGATATAATCACAATTTTAAATTATTCAATTCTTAATCAGACAAAATAATCCTGAGATCAATTTGTTCTTTTGAGCAATATCTGTGCTTTTCTGAAATACTTTTGTCAGATAAAATTTGATTCTTTAATTAATTTTAAGAGATGTCAGTTACCTAATGTGGCTCAGAAAGAACCAATTCACACAACGACCTAGGAAGCATCTTCAAGTTCCCAGGGCTTTGGAGAAATACTTATAAGGAAGAGACAATCATTTCTATCATCCATCCCACCTGGTGATGTATTTCTTTTATACTTTCCCTTTAACTCAGCTGTATAGACATCCAACTATCTCTCTGTGCAGGGTGCCAGTCTCTATATAGCCACAATGAGGGTGAATTATGTCCTATAGATAAGAACAAGGTAATTTAAAGTAGTGAAACCAAGGTGATGTGGAAGGAAATGCTAAAAGGAATCACAAAATAATGAACAAAGAAAGAATTAAGGTTCAGGCTGCAGAACCTGTGTCTTTGAACTTATCAGGCATGATCTGTAGGAATTTGTTGAGAAATCAAAGATGTGGCCTGGAGAAGCATGGTCTGAGTTGACTGGATGCAGAACTGCAGGAAGGATATATCCATATCACAATATTTTAAATGGGAAAAGTGCTATATATGACAGTAGTTCATCAGAAATGTGTATCTGAAAATCCAAATATCACTGTTAAAGTGGATATAATTAGGATATGAAAACTTATCCCATTACAGACCTAATTTTATGTTTAAAATTTTTTATTAAGGAGTTAAGTTATTGTGCAATCATAAATGCATATAAAATAACAATATGATAATGCATTTGTTCCTAAACCAGAATTACCCCCACATCACCCACATCCCAGCCAGACCTGATTTTAAAGTGTCAGAATAAACAGTAAAACATGTATCTGTGTGCATTCTAGGACCTGAAGTTTCATACTTCGTGCCTCTCTTTTAAGCCTCATAGGCCTACCTATGATTCCCTGGGAACCTATGCCTGGGCACCCTGTAAGAAAGGCTCCCTAAGTGACTAGTTTCCCTAATAACTAGACCCACTGCCCCCGGTCTGGTTCTCAACCTAATGTGATTCACCTGCCTTCGAGAAAGCAAAATTATTCTAATAAGCCAATCCCATACTCCTGTGGGGACCAAGGGTAACTCTGTCCTCTTCTTGTAATAAAGGCTATTTTCCAGAGATGTTGCTGGTTCACTCTGTTCTGCAGTATAACCTCCATACGGCCCTGAATGTTGTGTGGTGTCCTCCTAGACCAGCTGTGGTTATAAATTGCTGCTGACCTCATCTGTCCAGTGTTGAGTGTTGTGGTCTTGCCACCTCGAATCTTTTAAGGCTTGGGATCCCTTCTTCGATAATAAGGTGAGTAGGAGGTCATCAGAACAGCTTGTCGGCGTAAACTTGGGTGTTTCTTTTATCCTTTCCCAAATGCACACTAGCAGCCCTTTCAACAGCCAAGGCCAAACAAGGAGTTTGGCTTTCAGGAAGTTTTTGCTTTGTTGCCAGGCTTTGCAATTATTTGTGTTCAGTTCTCTCAGGGCATTGCACCATACTATTCTTTCTCTGTCTATAAAAGAAAGTTCATTAAATTCCAATCCAATAGTGCAATAAAAATGGAACAATAGAGACAGAACAGTTGAAGAAGTGATAACACTTTTTATAATTTTTCCTGGAATTCAGTCTGAATTGGGCAGTTTCTAAGAAGAAGGAATATTTTCAAAAATAATTTTTATGAGCCCTTGTTAGTATGCAGTGAGGCAGAACTCTGTGACACTGTTAAGAGGAAAATAAATCACTCTAATATGTTTACCAAAGCTTATAGTTTCGAGTGACACTGAGAATGGGAGGTAAGTCCATAGATTAGGAGTTACAAACTCAAATAATGACAGGAACCAGGCAGGTAATTAAATGGGTGAAGCGGGGTGGATGGTGATTTAATTTTAAATGTTGGCAACTAATTAAAATGTTTCTAAAATATTGTATAAGCCAAACAAAACACATCTGTGGACCACATGTCCAAGGGTGACCCTAAAGCAATTTTTGAATCCAACTTATTCTTCAAGGCTTGCACTGTGTGCCTCTTTCCAAGAATCCTATTATAGCAAAAGCAGTTTCAGCGGATCCTGACCTCGCAGAGCTTTTACTGAGTTTGTAATCAGAATTACAAGCTATAGTGCCTGTGCTTTCTCATTGCTTGCTCAGTGGGGCTTTTATTCCTTATGAAACTGAAGGTCTTTGGGGACAGACACCATGTAGTACATTGCTTTCATTTCTCCCAGCATTAAAAGGGGTGAGGTATTCAGTAAATAATATTGATGATGGCAATGATGATAATATCATTAATAAGCATCTTTTCATGAACCACACATTCTAATAGATTCTCGTACACTTTGTATCCCTCAAAGCAATCATAGCAGGTCCACATTGCTATGTTCCCATTTAACCAGTGGGAGTGCTGAGGCCTGGACTTGGTAAGTGGTCAAGATCACACAACTACTGAAGGGTGGTGCCAATAACACTTACCAGATAATTCTACATACCTGTTCTCTTATTTCTGTGATAAAAATATCAATTAAGCATTGTTGATTCTAATGGATAATTTTAAACCTTTTCATGTTAAAATGTTTAAATGTTTCCTATAAGGTTTTTTTTTTTTTAAGAGAGAGGGACAGTGAAAGAGAAAGAGAAAGAGGGAATCAATTTTATTTAGTTGTTCATGTGGCCTTTATTGCATGTATGTGGTGCTGGGGTTTGTACTCATGTTCTCACACATGCCAGGCAAGCACGGTAACTGCTGAGCCACCACTCCAGACCCACCCATAAGTTGTTAATGAGTCTTAAGGCAGCAGCCTGAAATATCCTTCTATTAATTTCCATTCCTATTCCCTTTCTGGTCTATGTAGAATTAACATGACACACTCATGCCCATGAGGTATAACAATAGCCAGGTCATTTGTACAAACTGTTCAAAATAAGTGTAATCACAGTTCAATTTATCAGTCAAATAATTTTGTGTGTGTAATTGGCAGATTTATCATTAAATATGAAATATTGAGAAGTTTTATAAGAACTTAAGAGGAAAGAGAAAAGTCTTTGGTGGGGAGGAAAGTTCTTTCTGTGCTTGGGTACTATATATGAACTATTGGTGGGAGGAATGGGGAAATGATCTCTGGCTTTGTGCCAGTGGATCCATCAGTGTTTTTGACCCTTGCTTCCTTTGTGCCTCCTTTCTACATGGCAAAGAAGCTATACACGCATTGAGTCATTTCAATGTGCATTGCGGATTCTCCAAATATAATTATTTATGAGAGCAAGTTGCTCTCAAAAGAATATTTTACCAATCTTTACTATCCTTTGGTTGCATAACAATAGGCCTCCTGTTATACAAACGATGGTTGTGTCTTTCCTCTCTGATTTTGTTTTTATTTTTTTAGAGAGGGAGAGTGAGAAAGAAAAAAAGAGAATCAATTGTATTTAGCTTTTCATGTGGTTTTCATTGCTCCAACACTTCGTTGTGTACGTGGTGCTGGGGTTTGAACCCACATACTTGCACACGATAGGCAAGCGCCATAACTGCTGAGCCACCGCTCCAGCCTCGTCTCCTAATTTAAGATGGAAATTTGTCCTTCATACTTACTCCAGTATTTTGTTATGTTTTACAATCCCTTGAGTATTGGTTGGCTATATGGCTACTGATTAAAGTAGTAGTGGTTTTATTTTTAGTGCCAGGATGTATACATTGTAGGAGACTATTGAAAATCACAAAGGTAATAATACTTGGTCATATCTATCCTAATTCCTTTCTTCACCAGAATAGCTTCAAATATTTCTATACAATCTGCAGACACATGGGGAATTTTTTTTTTTTGACATAGCACTTAGACATGGATGGAGGCATGATTAGGCTACTTTGATGTTTGTCTTTAAGACTTCCCACTGTGGCTCAAGCTAAAATTCCACCTGTATCCCACTGGGTATAACTGTACCTAAACTTTCACCATTGCCACCATACATTTCAGTCCTTCTGCTGGCAATCAAACCCTATTTATCATAAAGACCATTTCCTCTGGATGGTGCATTCTTTCAAATGGTAATAGGTGCTAATGGAATAATTTGATAGATTAATCTCTGATAATGTTACTCTTCTCAGGAGTCAATTTTAGCCTAGTTAAAATGCATAGCACTTTTAAAAGATCTTTCAAGAGTGACAGGAAAATTAGAAACTCTGACAGACCAATCAAGAAGGGATATTTTGGTGACTGAGGCCTTTTATAACTCTACAACTTATGCTAGCTTAGTCAGAAATGCCTCCCTCAAACTCAGATTCATGTAACAATGAACTTACTATCTCTGTCTCTTTCTCACATTGATCTTTTGTCACCTCCTCCAAATATGTAAACATTAACACACTTTCAAACTTACAGAAACAGTAATAAGAGATATGAATTCAATAGCAAGACAAAAAGAGGAATAAAAATTTGGTCCACTTCAATTTGGAATTTAAAAAATATTTTAAAACTGTCACTGAAAGTTTTTTAATTATAATTAATATGTTACTAAGAAATATTTGTGGAATTCAAAATTTGTACATGCAGAAGGAGAGGTGTGGGGAGGGAAACTAAAATGCATTGTGCACCTATTATGTACGATGCTTCCAGCAAGTTCCTGTCATGAAATTTTACACCCATATGTTCATTCTGTGAGGCAGGATTTATTATATTCATTTTGGGTAGTGCAAAGTTGAGAGTCATGGAGATGTAGCAACCCATATGAGATTATATGAAGACATTCAAGATTTGGATGTGGGTAGATCTTCCTTCCAGCAAAATGATGTTGCAAGAGAATTGAGCATGCTTTCAGAATGCAAGGGAAATTATTGCACTAGTTAAAGAACTATGTTTTATTTGTAACATATGTGTGTCCTTATTATGAAAATATAAACATCTCTTACAGATTGATACAACATTAATATCTAAAGACAAATAGGCGAAAGAGAACTAATAGACCACAAAAATAAAACAATGAATATCTAAACCACAAAGTCTGCTTCAATAGTAGGAATGGAGCTTTACTCAGCAATTAGAAACAATGATATTGCAGCCTGTGAAGGTAAATGGATGGTTATGGAAGAAATTATGCTGAGTGAAATAAGCATAACCCAGAGAACCAAGGCTCAAATGATTTCACTCATCTGTGGAGGATGGAGCTAGACCCTGGCCATTGAGAAAGGTGGTCTATTATCATGTTTTAAATCCAGATAAGGTGTAATGTCATACAACCTAAGGCATTTGTAGAGATGTATTGGGAAGGGGGGGATAAGGATAGAAAATTGAGGGGGACTGTTGGGGGTAAATCTAATTTTCAGAATTTATATATATAATATTATTTCATTGGACACTTGTTTGTATATTACTCATTTGTATATTACTTGACAAGTAAATTTCTGAATAAAAAATAAAACAAAGAAATTCAAATTGGATAATAACAAATCACAACTTTAACCAATAAAATTGGTAGTAAAAATTATACTACAGTAAAGCCTTGAGGAAATGTAGTATATGGTAGATAGGTATGAATGGATTTGGTATATCTATCAACAAAAAGTTGTCAGAAACCTATGATCAAAGTATATTGCTCCTAGAAATATACTCTGAAAATAATTGGTAAATCACACAAAAGTTATGTGTAAAGATGCATAATCTGATGAGGCTTAAAAACTTTCAACAGCCAAAATCTTTCAAAATTAAGTGCATAAACAATAGCAAGAAAACAATCAAGTATACTTCATTGAAATTAAAATGTTTGCTTTTCAAAAGATATTGCTACAGAAATGAACAGGCAAGTCATTGATTAAAAATATATTTTCAAAATATATATTTGGCAAAGGACTTATATTTAGACTTCAAGAAAACACAATTACAATTTATTATTGATAATGCAAATAACCCCATTTAAGAAATGGCTAAAAGATTTGAACAAACATTTTACCAAAGAAGATCTGTGGCTAGTCAAGCTAGTACTTTAAAAGCTGCTCGATATCAATAGTCCTTTATGGAAATGTAAATTAAACCTTAATAAAATATTCACATATACCATCTAGAATCATTGTTAGAAAGACTAATGGTTTTTGAATGGTGATGAGGGCACAGAAGAAATGGTACTTTCCTACACTCCTGGTAGAATGTAAAGTGGTAAAACATGTTGGAAAATAGATTGCCAATTTCTTCCAAAGCAAAACATATACCTATCAAACGACCCAGACGTTGCATACCTAAACATTTCTCTGAGAGAAATGAAAGCATTTGTCTACAGAAAGATGCACTTTAAATATTCACAACAGCTCTATTTGTTATAGCGAAAACTGGAAACAACTCAAATGTCTATCAAGAGGCGAATGAATAAACCCTTTGTACAATGGAAATGTAATTAATGATAAAAAGAATGAACTTTTACAGAAACATAGATTAATCCAAAATGCTGTGGAAGAAGTCAGATGCTCCTTTGTTTCACAAAAGGAGTATGTATTCTATGATTTCATTTACATAAAATTTTAAAGAATGAAAACTACAGGACATAAAGCAAATCTGTAGGTTGCCTATAGGTTGCCTAGAGAAGAGGGGTTGTGGAGGGGTGGGATGGATGGATAATAAAAGGATCAAAGAAACTTTAAGGAGATATGCATATTTTTTATCTTTATTGTGATAATACTCTCAAGAGTACATGTAAGTCAAAATTAATGATAGTGTTTATCTTTTTATTTATTTACTTATTTATTTTGTGGTACTGGGGATTAAACCAAAGGTTCTGTGCAAGCTATTCAAACACTTTTCCACTGAGCTACACTCCCAATCCTCCACTTGTAGCTTTTAAATAGGTGTAGTTTTTTATGTCAATTATATGTCAATAAGAACATATATTTGTTAAGGTGCTAGATAAGAGTTTTATAGAGTAGAGAGGACCTCCCTCGCTATGGTTATCTGAATATGTAGTTCAATTCTCCTGAAGCTGGTTAGCCTCTGCACTGGGTTAGGGTCCCCATGTTTATAGCAAGGGGCGCCCAATGAGAGAACTTCCTTATAAAAAAAAAGTACTCAGGATTTCTGCTTTCAGAATTGATTGCTCAGGGTTTGACTTTTGGAGCAAGGTATTGTATATATTGTCATTGGTCACTCAATGATGCAGGTATATTATGTATATTATGAGAAATGCCTTGTAAGACAGTTTGTAATTGTGTGAATGTCTTAGAGCATTCTTTTACAAACCAGTATTATACTTATTATCATTATCAAGTATGTGTACTGTACATAAATTTATGTGCTATACTCTGGTATGACTGGCAGCACATAGATTTCTTTACACCATCCTCATCAAAAACACATGACTTTGTGTTGTGCTACGACTTTATCACTGTCATGAGATCACTAGGTGATAGAAATTTCTCAGCTCCATTATAATCTTTGGGACCACAGTCACGTTGAATATGTTCTATATTCTGTTTTATCACTATATAGATAAGCACAAGAAAGAAAGGAGGATTAGTTGTGGATTCGATAAAAAGCAGCACAATCGAGCAACCAAGCACTGGCTTCCATACTTATGAATTCGGTCTTAGATCACAGATTATAACAATGTGTGGGAAATGATCTGGACCCCAAATCATGATAAATAGTTTTCTGGAGTTACATATAAAAATCAGCCCTATTTTAAAATATCCTAATGGGCCCATATGAAGCTAAAATGCACTGGTTTACATAAGGGCAATTGACAAGTATTTTTCTGATTTGAAGGGATTAATTTTATTGATTGAAAATCAGCAAATGATTTTCAGGATGACAATGTAATATTTTTATTATACTATTCTAAGAAATATTATAGCATCCCTGCTACACAGAAGATGCTGAGGAGACAGGTAAGTCTTTATAACTTAATTGTTTATTAATGGCAGAAATTAAGGAGGGACACCTTCATCAATTAACATTTTAATATCATTATCTTAGTGATATCAATATCCAAGTACCATGTTTTCAGAGTATTCCAAGTTCTGCACTGTATTCTTAAATCCTCATTAAGGGATTTGGATTATGAGCCCCAAGATAGTGGAAATAATAAAAGTGACAAATCACATGATTATGAGAATTGCTAGGGTATTGTTGCTATGAAAACATAGAAATATAAGTGAGCAAGTACAGTACATTCCCCAAGGCTGTGAGGAATGTGAACTGCCTCAAACATTAGTAAGTATGGAATACATTAGGATTTAGTTTGTTCTATGACAATACAAAACATGAAAAATTTCACTCATTGTTAAGAAAATCTCAACATCACCATATACAAACCCTAAATATTTTTTACTTAATCTGCCTTTGTACCGTATCTGTCATGCCCTGGGTTGTAAGTTATGGCAACTGAAGACAGGCATTTCTGTACAAAACACAATTTATTTATGAAGGTTTAATTAATTTTAACATGTGATAAAATATTTGTTTTTAATACAGGAAAGCACATTTGGATTGTATGAGTTAGATTCTCAATAATTGTAATTCCTTCTTTAGAATTCTGTTCAAATATATGGCTTACCCCCAAATTCCAGAAAAGATCTTGTAGCGATACATATCTTTGGTGTGAGTCTATACAATGATTTCACATAGTTGAGAGCTATTAATATCAAATCATTCTTCATAGAATGGATCTCAGCTATTTCTTACAAAAGATACAATTAGGACTTTTCACTGTAAAGATTATGCCTAATTAAAATAAACTACGTATAACTTGCTTAAATTTTATCAAGGGATTTTGTAAGGGCTCTTAGTTTTATAATAGATCATCTTTAAAGTTAATTTATAATTATGAAAATATATTCAAAAGAATAACAGTGAGTTCATGGGAGAGAATGAAAACCATAGCAAAATTAGATTTTAAAGTACAAAGCATAGTGAACTCCACAGGATTAAATTCCCCTCCTGCCCACCATGATATTGAGTATAACATTGTTTAAATGTACAGGTGGCTACCGTGTACATGGACTTGCTTTGACACCACAAATACATTAAAAACATGTATTACCTCCTGGTATATCTTCAGAAATAATGGGTAATGGAATAATATATTTACAGAATATTGTAAAAGATTTTAATGAGCCAGAAAATGTCAACATTTCAATGGGTGATAGGTTTTGTTTAGAGCAGCTGGAAATTATGAATTGCCAATTAGGAAAATTTCAGGAATCTGGGTAAGCATTGTTGCTTGTCCAGACTTTATCTGAGTTTGGCAGCCATAAACTTGGAAATAGAATAATGACCTGGAGAGGTCTCTTAGGTTGATTGTCTAATATATTTGTATAAACTTTCTAGTTTTCAGGTGTTGCAGATTTCACTAGCATAGAACTCAGTATTAAAAAGGCAAATCTTTATGATTTTGCTTAGTGAAACCATTTTGGTTTATTGACTTTTGTTATTGCTGTTCTCCATGCAATGTAAAGTGAAAAGAGAATTAAAATTAACACCCAGTTGATTTGATAAATGTAGTCAGTTTAAGTTGTTAATTCAGTTCTTGAAATGGATTGATTTTCCCAAAAGAATGGTATGGTTTATTTGAGAACTAGATTGTATTAAGTGTAAAATAACTTGTTAAATTTGTTTGTCTGAACCTCATTTCATCAATTGTCCATTTAGTAAGTAATTTTGTAGACACAACATGGAAAAATTGGTCACTTAAGAATTCACATGTAAAACAAATATTTATTTGAATTTATTTTCATGGATCAATGATTTTGGTAAGATTTTTCCTAAATAAAAATAAAGTCATCTGGAATCTTCCATGTTTACTTTTACCTCTTTAGTGACTCTTCAGGGAATTCTTGTTAAAGCAACATTTTTTATCCTTTTAGATATGGAATATTTTTTATTTGATTTCTACATAAAAGTCTGGGCTTAGTTTACCAGGGGATAAAGATAGAAAGAACAGAAGAGTATTTGGTGGGAAAGTACATTATTCATAATAACATTTAAAAGACAAATTTTCTGTTCAGCTAAATTGCTTTAATTAAAATGCACAAATTCTGACATTAAAATTATGTTCTCCAGGTGGAAAGTATTTATGACCATGAACCTTGATTCAGACATAACAGAAGAATATTACAAAAAGATAATAATAACCTGTTGTATTTTGTCACAGTTTCCATTTTTCCTTCCCTAGGGATAGCTCCAGTGTCATCTGAGAACAAAGCACTTGCTTATTTACTAATGATACCTGTATTTTTCCTTTTTGTAGTTTTCCCCCTTATATATGTGGTACCTCATATTTTTATGCTTCTCTGTTATCCTGCTGTGAGCAAGGATAGTAATTACATCTAATTAGAAAAGATTAAAATGCTATGACTCACGAAAATAATGAAACTTGATTGTGTTTTATACAAGGCATAAATCCCAAACCTACATTTTACTCTTGAAATTAGCTTACAACCTGATCAGCAGTGTAATGAGAGTGTTGTAAATGTCCATCATGATGTTCTGCTGGGTGTACTTTCTTCCATGGCTCCGCCTTGTTGTGAAAACCCATCTTCCTTTAGTCAGAAAAAGAGAGACCAGTTTGATATTTTTTTCAACCTTAGTTTGCCTTAGAATATGTTAACTTTACTTATCCTAGGTACATCGAATCACAGTAACAAGGGAGAACTGGATAATATGTATCTATGGTTAAATAAAGAACAGGCATCTTGAGGTTACCCTTTAACAGGCTCAGAAACAATACATTTTTTCAATTAAGATTTGCACCATTTACAAAAAGTTAAATTGCAATGCAAAGATGAAGAGGTTTGCTTTTTTTCTTTTTTCACCCCAGACTCAGCACGAATGTTCATTTTGCAGTCCAGTTCACTAAGATCTCCTTTGCACACAGACGTTATACTCTAACATATGCGGTTTTATAGTGGAGCAGAGGGAGACATTACACGCAGATAGATTTGTGCTGTAAACACATATGGGCATAAGGGATTGTGTAGATGGAAAGAGAAAAAGAGGCTGACATAAAAAACTTCAAAAGGATTGAATTGTAATTCTAGAATGCAAGAACTTCCCATTTATCTATTTACCTAACTGACATGTAGATCATGGCTTTCTGAAATAAAATGTGTTAAAATGTTTTTAAGTCCAATGATATGATATTTCTGATGATACCTTGGTATATCATTAACACTGCCCCATTAATCTGAAGCAGATACCCCTTTGGGGAGATAAGGTGCTTTTACTCTGCAGGTGGTGTATGTGATCTGCAGCTGTATTATGTGGCTCCGAGTCTGTGTGCATGGTAATTGTGAGAATAGACAAGATTAAGCAGTATGAGATATATTTGTATGATTGGAAAATGATCCTGTGTTCTTAGTGTCTGACATAAAAAAAGTGTTACTGCAGATTCTATTAATTACTTTGCAGGCAAAAATCAGAAGCATGAAAAACAAATATATGTTGAAGATTTGAGTTCTTTTAGTGAAAAACAATATTTTTCCAATGTAAATAAAGAGAAGGCGAACATTGTGCCTTCCAGCCACTGGGAACAGCCGTTTTTAAAATGAGTGATTCTTTTATTATAGTATTTGTATGCTTACTTCTTTTCTGGTTTATTCTTTTGCATGGAATTTCTCCGGAATTGAATACATATTATCAGCCAAGAATGGCATTTCAAAATGGATCTGGAAAGGTCATAATATAGGAATAACATATTATTAGTTCTCTGTTAGAAATAAAATTTATACATGTTTTCTTTCAAGTACTATCTGGTACAAATGCGGTCATCAGTAATTTTTTTTCTATAGCATGTATTCCATTATTTGGATCTCTCTCAATTTCTTCCCTTTCATGTAAATTTCATGATCATTATAATCGTTTCTTTTCAAATGTTCCTGCCCCTTTGTACCTCTCTTCTTTTTCAGAGTACTTAGACAAAATTTCAGTGCTGAAAAACCTCGGTTCTTGCCCTCCTTTGCTCCTGAAATTACATATGAACTTGACTGAAGAAAACAGAACAAAACTCCTACAACTCTGTAGCTCTTTTGAATGATCACAAACTTCAAATTCTTGCACCTAGGTCCAGTCCTTTTCCCACCATCTTTTACCATTTCACACCTTCTCCTTCCTCTTTAGCCTTCAAATTCTATTCTGTCCCCAAATGATGATCCTGCTACCTATTTTCTTGGGAAAATAGAAATAATCTAGAGAGAGACCCCAGAGCCTCCCTGCTCCACACACTGCCTTCTCACTTTTCCTGTGATTAACTCCAAGAGTTGCTTTGTAAAAGCTTTCCCTTAAATTTGTGCACAAAATCTATCCCATCTCACTCAAGGACATTGCCATAATCATTCTGTTCCTTTCTCCTGCATCATATTTTTTCTTTCTACTGGATCATCCTATAAGAATATACTGATCATGTAATTGTGTGAATCTTATAAATCTCTTTACTCCTTTTTGCCCATCTGTTAATGTCCCACGGTTTTACTCTTGTTCATAGCAAAATTCTTTGAACAGGCTGTCTGTACATGTGGTCCATAAATTGGCTTTTCCGTTTCTCCCTTCAGCCCATGCCAGTAAGACTCTCACCTCTTCCACTCCATAAAATAATTGCTCTTGTGAAGGTCACTAAAAGACTGTATTCAGATAAGTCCGGTAACTCATTCTCAGTCTCATTTGATTGATGAGAATCACTTGATATAACTGGTCACTTCTCCTTGATACACTTTCTTTATTTGGGATTCAAGGTAATTTATGTTCTTGGTTTTGCTCCTTTAATATTCTTCTTTTTCACATCCTTTGCTGGTTTCAATAAGTAATTCCTTGGCACTTAATAATATTTCATGCTAGCATAGAAAACTAGAGAAATAACAAGAATAACTTTTTCTGAAATTTAATGTCAAGTTGTAATCTCTGGGTAGGAGTAAAAGTCCCTAAATCTTTCCAACGGGTAAATGGATGTTTGCTGCAGGCATTTTCCATCTGTTAAGATCCCTTCTTAATCTGTGCTGCTTTAACAAATATCATAAACTGGGTGTCTTATATAAAACGTATGTTTTGTTCACAGGTCTATAGGATAAGTCCAAGATCTAGGTGCCAGCAGATTCAGTGTCTGGTGAGGGCATCTTCCTGCTGTGTCTTTCCCTGGTGGAGGGAGCAGGGAGGCTTTTTCAGGTCACTTGGTAAAAACTATTTGTATTCATGAAAGTTCTGCCTTCATGACCTAACTACCTTCTGTTAATGGTTCTTTCTCAATATCATAACTGTGGAGGTTAGGGGTTCAATATATGAAGTTTGGAGTGACAAAAGCATGCATTCTGTCCCTGGTCATCCCAAATCTGTCTTTCATGCAATATATTCCATCTCAATTACCCCAAACTTTTAATTCATTCTAGCATCGACTTAAAAGCTAAAGTCCAAAGTCTCATTTAAATATCATCTACATCAAATATGATACTCAAGGTATGATTCATTCTGAATGATATAATTGCTCTATAATTGTGAATCTGTGAAATCAAACATGTTGTAGTCTTACAAAATACAATAATGGGTTAGGGATAGGACTGACATTTTTATTCAAAACAGAGACGTAGGCAAGAAGAAGGGAGTGACAGATTATGAAGAAGTCCCAAACCTTAAGGCTTGAGATAATCTTCTTTGGCTCAATGACTTGTCCTTCATAGCCACTATGGCAGAGCTCTTATCTTTTGGGCCCACTGGGGTGGGAGTCTCACCTCCACAGGTATGCCTGTTCCCACAACAGTTTTTATTGGTTGGAGTCAAACACCCATGACTTTCCTGGGCAGGAACTACACTGAATGGTTCCACAAGTCTGGCACAGGGAGGTTGGTCCAATCCCCTCATTGTGCTTATGGGGTTTCTTTGCAACTGTCCCACCTTTGAGGCATTTGTTGTTTGAGCCCCATGGCTCTATACAGCATCCTTTGAAATCTGGGAGGTAGAAGCCACTGATTAGTTGAGTACAGTGCATGCTGTATCTGAGGCAGCCAAGGAGCACTGCTATAGATTTCAGGGAGTAAGGATTTCAATGTGAGGTAACATGAAGAGATGGCCCCTCCTTTGAGAACATGCTGCCTCCCAGGTCTAGTTTTCTGAGTCTATGATGGGAGGGAAGCTCCAGTGATCTCCAAAATAACACTGGGGTCCTTCCTTGTCTTGGAAAATAGGTTCTGGCTCCTGACTAATCTCCCATTGTCTTGATGAACAGCATCTATCTTTTGTTGAATTGGATGGTTTATAGAGATCTGTATAATTTCCCTCTCAAGTAGTCACTTGACCATACCCTTGCTCTCTCCTGAGCAGGCTTTCCCATTTTTTCTAATACAGATAAGCTGGGAATTATTTTTAAGTTCTACTTCTTTTTTGATTAAAAATTTCATCTACAAAGCATTTCTTTTTTCTCACATTTTGTTACAGGAAATAAAAAAAGGCCAAGCAGCATTTTCCACTTAGAAATTTCCCCAAACATCGAATTCCATTACTTACAAGTTCTACCATGCACAGAATAGTAGAACACACACATAATTGAGTCAAGTTCTTTTCCACTTTGTAGCAAGGACAGCCTTTCCTCCATTATCCAATAACATATTCTTCATTTCCCTCGTGGATCTCATTGGAATGACCACTGACATCCATATTTCTGCCATTATTCTGTTTATGATCACTTAGTTGTTCTGCAAGCAGATTGAAGCTTTTTCTATAGTTCTGCTCTTCTCCTGCACCAGGAACACACTTGACAGTCCCTTTTTGGCTATATAAGCTTTTTCTAACATGCACCTCCAAATTTTTATTGTTCTACCTATTGTTTAGTTCCACAGACATTTGCACATTTTAGGAATTTGTTATAAGTCCATCCCCAGTATTCAGTACCAATATTTTCTTCTACTCTGGGCTACTATAACAAAATATCATAAATTAGTTCTCCTAAAGCAATAGAAGTATATTTCTCACAGGCCTGAAGGCTGAAAATTCAAAGATCAAGATGCCATCAGATTTGGCATGTGGCATTACATGGTAGAAGGGGCAAGGAAGCTTTGTTAGGGCACGTTTATCAGGATAATCGACTCATTCACAAGGGCTCTTCCCTTTATGACCTAGTCACCTCTTGAAATTTTTGCCTTCTACGCATGCTGTAAAATTAAAATTAAATGAATGGGATGCAATTAAACTAAAAAGCTTCTGCACAGCTAAAGATCTAGTCGAGAGCATCAACAGAGAACCTACAGAATGGGAGAAAATTTTTGCCTGCTACACCTCGGACAGAGGGCTAATATCCAGAATATATAGGGAACTAAAGAAACTAAAATCCAAACTCGCAAATAATCCAATCGATAAATGG
>PVKS010014174.1:0-21802 GCA_004027875.1 Aplodontia rufa | reverse complement strand
GTACATCATTAGTTATCAGGGAAATGCAAATCAAAACTTCCATGAGATACCACCTCACTCCTGTTAGAGTGGCAAAAATGAAGAATACAAACAACGACAGATGCTGGAGGGGCTGTGGGAAAACAGGAACACTGTCACACTGCTGGTGGGACTGCAAACTGGTTCAGCCACTATGGAAAGCAGTGTGGAGAATCCTCAAAAAATTAAGGATGGAACCACCTTATGACCCAGCTATCCCACTACTGGGAATTTTCCCAAAAGACTTAGAATCAGCATATTATAGTGATGTGGCTTCATCAATGTTTATAGCAGCTCAATTTACTATAGCTAGATTATGGAACCAACCCAGATGCCCCTCAATTGACGAGTGAATACAAAAGCTTTGGTACATATATACTATGGAATACTACTCAGCCATTAGGGAGCATGATATGATGTCTTTTGAAATCAAATGGATGGAGATGGATAGAATTATGCTTAGTGAAGTCTCCCAATCTCAGAGACTTAAGGGCCGTATGGTTTCTCTCATCTGTTGATGCTAACATATTTGGGGAAGCAATAGGGCTGACGGCTAACCTCGCAAAACTGCAAATTGAATGACTTTCAGAACATTTGGGGGAGGGCTCTATAGGATTCTCAGAGGTTCAGGGAGGGGAATGGGGAGGGTGGAGCATATAAGAAGAACTCATAGGAGACTGGAAATTGGGAAGATGGGGGAACCACCCCAGAAGTCAATGTCATCCCTCCACAAACTATCCATTTAACGCATGAGTTCTTCTGGGGGAAACTGCAAAAGGTAAAATCCAAGGTGGTTATCCATGATCTGGTTTTTCCCCTCAATAACAAAGTTTATATCCATTGATTGATAATGTTTTGATAATGTTTCCCCCTCAACTGTATTTCTATGTTCTTCTAATAAAAAAAAAAAAGAAAGTTAAAAAAAAAATTTCTGCCTTCTAGTGCCATTACAGTGGAATTTGGGATTTCAACATATGAATTTTGGGAGACACAAATATTAAGATCATAGAAGCCCTCTTGCCCACTTTTAGCTTTAGTCCCCATATTAGCACACAACCATCTGTGGGGAAATTAATGTAGAGAGAAGGGGAGTGTGAACATCACACAAGATTTGAGTAGTGTTTTCAAAGCACATTGCACTCTGTCCTAAGTGTTAATAGAGCTCTATTCTTTCCCTTTGCTTTTTATTATACGTTTTAATTGATTCAATAAAATATGTGCTTTGAACATCTTTATTGGTCTATGAGCCTTTCTATTTAATAACATTTGGAATGGTTGCCTAGTGGCATACTTGAGGCCAACATGACCTCAAAGTGAAGTGATTTCTCTCCTACAAAAAAACAAAAGAAAAAAAATAACTCCATTTCTTCTCCCTAGTCTTTTATTGTTGGAGTGCCTTAAGGCTCAGTCTTTTATCCTTTTCTTTATATCATTCCCTTGAGGATTTCATTTATTTTCATGTACTTGAGAACTATCTGTATATTAATACCTCCTAAATACATCTAGTACAGACATCTCTAATGTAATGTACAACTTCCTATCATACAACACTGATTTAATGTCTAGTAAATATCTCAAACTTATGTGCCAAAAACTAAATCTCTCATCTTTCTCCAAAGATCTATGTGATGTATAGCATTTTCCATCTCAGATGATTATTCAGTTACTCCTGTTAAAATATCAGAGTCGTTGTTCTCTGTTTTCTTTTTCTTGCAACTTACACTCAGTCACCACCACATTGCTGTTACCTAGATCTAAGCCATCAGCAATTCTGCCTTGGATTATTCTAGTAGTACATGGGTCCTCTGCTTTTTTTCTCCCCTGCCACCACTACAGTATATTTTCAATACTGAGCATGTAAGTATGATCATGGTTTTATTATCTTCTAATTGTCTATTATCTGCACATATATGATTGATTTTTACATATATAATATTAATAACAGATTGCCATATTGAACTATTATATTGATTATTTTGTCTTCTTTGCATCCAGGGAAAGCCTCATGTATTTACAAATATTGATATTTTATTTTTCTTTCTATATTTATTTCTCATACTTTATGTTCATTATTTTATTTTTTCATTCTATTGCACTAGAGAGAAACTCCAACATTATTTAAGATAATGTTGGTGTTAGTGGCTATTTTTTGAAGTTACTTATCAAGGACATTATCCATTTTTGTATTGTGAAATACTTTGTCTATGACTAGTTATAGAGATATTTTAAAATCAGAAATGAAGTTGAAATATAGATTGACAAGGTTGTGTACTTGGGGGATATAAGAGAATGCTTGCACTGAAGAATCTAATATCTACAATAAGTGAAAAAGATTATAGGCCATCCATTACTCTTAGTTTATCATGTACCTTGAATACTTTGTTACCGTGTGTGACATACAAAGAGAAGACAGAATTAGCTGTCCCATGAAGACATTCCTATTTATGTGTGGAGAAAAACGGAAAGAAGTAAAAAAGGAGAAAGAGAATAAGAATATAAGTAAGTACTCAAGTACTTGGTTGTTTAGTAAAGGCTATAAATGCAAACGGTATAAAACATAGGTAAAATCAACACACTCAGGCACAATCAGAAGTATAGAATAATTCATTTTTTAAAGGTACTCATATTTTGAGCCTGAAAATGCTATAATTTAGGGTTATTTAATCTTAGACTTTGAGTAGCTAGACTACATTAAAATCACAGGTATGCATAAATTTAATTAACCTGTGTACAAAGCTGACCCAGGGGAAGTCAGAACCTTGCAGCTTATATAGTTTAGTGAGCCCTCTGGGTCTTTGGCTGGGAGAAAGGTTTTTATCTTCTGGTTGATGTTTTATTCCTTTTTGTAACCACTAGAGAAACAAAGTTGACCTAGTTGTGTTTGTTTGAAACATTATCCCAGTTCAGACTACCAGCTGCCAGCAAAGTGCCCTGGAGCAATGAAAGGAAGGCCAACTTGAGAGCCTGGTATCTTGACTGTTTTCTCCTCAAGTTGGTCATTTCTTTTTTTTAAATTTTTATTTTTGAACAACCATACAAATTTTTAACAAAATAATATAAATGTGTATATTTTCTGGATACTATATTTACCCCCAGGAGTGCCCCCCTCAATTTCCCACCTGTATCCTTCCCTTCCCTTACCCACAATATCTCTAAAAAAGTATTAGGCTGTATAACATTACACCTTATCTGGATTTAACACACGAAAATAAACCATCTTTCTGAATGCCAGGGTCTAGTTCCAACCTCCACAAATGAGTGAAGACATTCGACCCTTGGTTCTCTGGGTTAAGCTGATTTTACTATGCATAATTTCTTCCATAGTCATCCATTTACCTTCAAAGGCTGCAAAATCATTGTTTCTAATTGCTGTGTAAGATTCCATGGTATAAATGTACCACAGTTTTTGGATCCATTCATCCAGTGAGGGACATCTGGGTTGTTTCCATAGTCTAGCAATAGTAAATTGAGCTGCTATGAATATAGATATTGCTGTGACCCGATTAATAAATGGGTCAAAGAGCTAAATAGAAACTTCTTACCAGAGGACATTGATCAAGCCAATAAATACATGAGAAAGTGCTCTAAATCTCTAGTAATCAGAGAAATGCAAATGAAAATCACATTAAGATATCACCTTACACCAGTCAGAATGACAAAGATGAAGAAAATAAACAATAAGAGATGCTGGAGGTGCTGTGGAGAGATAGGCACACTAACACACTGTTGGTGGAGCTGCAGACTGGTACAGCCCCTCTGGAAAGCAGTATGAAGAATCCTCAAAAAACTAGGGGTGAGTCCACCATATGATCCTGCTATTCCACCGCTGGGTATCTTTCCAGGGGATCTAGAATCAGCACATTATAATGGTCATTTCTTAATCCAGGATATTTCACTATCCTAGTTCCTGGGTAGGTTTTGGACATTTTGAGAACACTCTAAAAGGAAATCCAGGATTTTTGTGTATATCTATATGTATGTTCTAACAGCAACTTGCCTAGATTAAAAGATTTTTGATGGCGGATTTCTCACCTCATTCTCTCCATATTCTTCAGCATCTAGGACTATGCCTGGCTTAGTGATCCCTTAACCCATAACTGATGTATCAATAAAAGAGTATCTCAATGAATTAATAGCTTATGAATGAGAGTGTTACTTTCTCTTCCAGCATTACAACTACCCCAAATGATATATACTCCAATAATTTTGTCACTGTATTTTTGAACAATTTCATAATTTACTTCTTAACTTGAGGTTGTTTTTAAAATTTGGAGAACTTCGTTTTAAATATAGTATTGAGATTTCCCTGCCTCTAGTTCTTTCCCCTACATTCCATGTTAAATAATAAGCAATAGAATTATTTATATTGGATGCCTAACTACTTCTACCTGTATACATTGTTGAATTTGTAACCATAAAAAGTGAATGAAGTGGAGAAAATTATACAAGTGACTAAGCCAGATTCAGAAGGTCAAGGGTCAAATCTTTTCTTTCATATGTGGAAGGTAGAGAGAAGAAAGGAATAAAAAAGGAATCTTACAAAAAAGAATGGAGATCAGTAGAATAGAAGCAAGGGACCAAAGGATGAGTGTAGGTAAAAGGGAAGAAGTGGGGAATGAAATTGACCAAATTATGCTGGGTACATGTGTTAGTATACCACAATGCATTCCAATTTTTTCATATAACTATAATGTATCAATCAATCAATTAGTAGAAGAAAGGCTTCCAGAGTGGAGGAAAGGGATCAGAAGGGAAGTGGAGAGGAAAGAGGAAAGTACTGGACATCAAAATGGAGAAAATTATGTTTTATGCATTTATGAATATGTTAAAATATACCCCACTACTACCTATAACTGATGCACTAAAGTAAAAAATAAAAAGTAAATAAACAAAACATGCAATCATATCTGCAACATTCACATGACATTTTGAGATTCTTTTAATATAAAATTTCTTAGTTTTGGTAAAGACGGCACTGTCTCGTGTTAGAAAATCTGAAATAGTTTGTTTCCCAACTGCAAGCAATTATTTTGTTACCTTAAATATTTTTTTTACATTTAGGCATAAATGAATCTCTTAAGCAGGTAAGCAAATAATCTAAAACTCTCATTTTAATACTCAAATAATTTTTTCCTGCCTTCATCTGTTTTGCTATGCCATTCAGCTTCTTTCACAAACATCTAATTTATTTTCATTTGAATTCGGTAGGTAACATATTTTTCTGTACAAATTTTGTTAGAAGTTGTGTGTCAATTCTTCATCATCTTTAGAACTCTCTGTAGCATCAGCCTAACTGTACTGCAGGTTTAAAATGTAACTCTTCTTCCAGCCAGACCTTTATACTATTTTGTCCTGTTCCAGAATTCTGTAAAAAGAAAAATACTGTGTCCTCTGTCTCCCTCTTAATACAGGAAGTAGGCAAAAAAAAAAAAAATCCTTAAATTTTACCTAATATCACTTCCATTCCTGATATACTAATTCTTATTATTTGGTATAGAATATTAAGAAACTGATATGTTTACTGTAAGTTAAAGCACTAATAATACTTAAGAGTTTCTACTCCCATTTAACCAAAATGTTGACAAGTTGATGACAGTTGAGAAATAAGTCATCACTGCTGGGAGAGAAGGAATTTTCTAAGAAAATTTTATAGGAAACATTTCTTTCTTGAAACTATTAATGGGCACAGCTGCAAATCCTAACCACTTCCCAAGGCTTGCTCATTAAACCATTTCTAAGTCATTCCCAGAGGGCCCAGCGTAAAGACATGCTATAACAAGTCTGCGTCCTTCCCCAAACTCTTGCTTCATGGAGACAGTGAGGCAAGTGCACTGAGGTCAGTGGGGTGACAATACAAAGGCAGGAGTCCCAGGATCAGGGTTTGGGGCTGATGCCCATATGAGAATTGATCACAGTTGGGAGTGCAAGCTGGCTGAGTTAATGAATTCAATTCTGTTTCTCTGTAAAAATATTTTTAAAAAATCATGGAGGATGACAGCTTTGTGAGAGCTCTTCTATAAAGTGCGCTTACATTTAAGTAACAGGCAAAACAACTGGAAACCACAGCGATTCAACTATTGCAAAGCTAAACTCTGTGTTTTATTTTTAACTCATATTCTAGAAAAAAAATGGTGGTGAATTCTTTTTTGTGCTTTTATTCTCATATTTGTGCTGTCCGTTCCCCCAAACAGAGAAACACAGAAGCCAAACACTCTTCCTCCCGCCCCTCTCCCACAAAGATCATTTCCACTTTAAAACCTGTATGTTTAAAATTTTTATCCTGGACTGCAAGGCCCTGAAGGGTCAGCCTCCTCCTCACTTCTGTCTCTTTGCTTGTTATTCCATTCTTTGTTCGTTGTCACTAGCTGTCCTCCTCCTCCAATCATTTAAATTTGTTTCTACTTTGGACTTGTATTCATTCTGTCTGAAACACCTCCCTCCACTCCTATCCCACAAAACTTTTTACCTGGAGAGTTCGTAATGAATCAAATCTTAGTTCAAACACAGCTCTTGTCAATATGCCCTCCAGACTACTGTTTAAACCAGACTCTCTTATTCACACTCTATTCCTACACCTTGTTTCAACTGCTCCATAGCTTTTACACTTATTAGAGTACATTTTTACTTATTTATGCCTTGTTTATTTTAGGTTTCTTGCACTACAGTGCATACTTTGTGTGAGCAGAGCGTGTGTTTGCTCAGGGCGGTGCCCTCCCATCTAGAAGAGCATCTGGCACTCAGAAGGTACTCAAGGTGTTTGCTGAGTATGTAACTGATGCACAAAATTATGAAACAGTCAATACAGTGATTTTTAGCAGCCATGTTCTATGCACAGTGTGGAATTTTCAACATATCAATAACTAACTGTCATGCCCAGGATATCAGTTGTTTAAAAGAGGCTAAGGTCATTGGTTGGTTTATGTTAGGAAAATCTTACAGAAAACCAAAAGGAATTGTTATGGTTTGAATGTGAGCTGTTCCCAAAAGCTCAGGGTGGCTGAGGTGAAATGATTGGGTTGTAAAAGCTTTAACCCAATCAGCAAATTAATCCCCTTGTAGGGATTATTTGGCAGCTGTAGGCTGGTAGGGTGTGGCTGGAGGAGGTGGGTCACAGGGGCTGTGCGTTTGGGTGTATATTCTGTGTCTGGCGTGGAGTCCCTCTCCCTGCTCTGTTTCCCCATGTGATGCCTTCAGCTGCTTGTCTCTCTGCAGCTGTGCCTGCTGCCATATGTTTACCTTTACCTCAAGCCCTGAAGAAAGGAGCTGGCTTTCCATGAATCAGGCCTCTGAAACCATGAGGCCCTACACAAACCTCTTTCCTGCTAAAATTGTTCCTGTCAGATCATTTAGTTACAGCAGAGAAAGAGCAGATGAAAACAGGAATTATTCATCTATTTATTAATTTAAAACAAATTCGTAATTCAGCAGCAAAAGGAATGTAAAGAGCCTGTCCTTTGTCTTCACCATCAGATGCTAGAGGCTCTTAGAGATGCCTCAAACTGTGTTGTTAACAGTGGAGACTGTTAACACATCCTTGCAGGGGTGTGTTTTCTACAGTTTATGCAGAAAGAGGAGAGAAGCAGTGGTTTTAGAATTCAGGGTACATTCTGGAGATTTCAGAAATCTTGAGAGTGATTGGTATGCGAATGGCTGGGGAGTGTGGTGAATTAGGTCAGATGGAGAGGAGGTATCAGAAAGATTATTAGAGCAAAACACTAATGGAGCTCCCAACCCCATAACAAATGCCACTGCTACGGAACTGTGGTAGCCAGGACAAGGTCTGTTCTGAGCAGAGATGGGAGTGAGGATAAGTAGTATGGGGGTTGGGTGAGTTATCCCAAACAGCCAGGGACTGGTGCTATACTGGACAAGCTACAGCATGTGGTTCAATAGTCCCAGCTCTGTGGCTTATGGATGCCTGTTGTTAGATTTCTGAACCTGTGTGATCCCTCATTAATAGGGCATGGCTGCCTAAAATCTGTTCCAAACGCTCCATTTGCATGGCTTATAGGAGTTATGTGAGATGCCTACGATATGAGTGATATGCTACAGTGCCATGTTAAATCACTCATGATAGTGTGGAAAGAAAAGGTGGACACAGCTTGCTAGAGCCCTGTTGTGAACGAGCTCTGGAAGAAATTGGCTAAGATGTCAGAGTAGACACTGAAGGCTGAGAAGAAAGGTATAATGGGGACTGCACAAGGAAATATAGCTGAGGTCATCCACAGTAGTAGATAACAGTATGTCTTTCTGTGCATCACTAAGTAATTCAAAACCTTATTTCTGCCTGAAAGTCTGTGTATCTCTTGAGGCATGCTGGATAGCTAGGGGTGGTAGCCTTGCTTTGAAAGAGGAGCAGGCAGCTGGCAGTGGCCACCCGACTTACCAAGGCATCTCGAAGGCCTCCATCTCTGTCTCCTTAAAAAGAACATTAGATTAACAATTGCTGTCATTTATGGGCACTTAAGATGTGCTACACATATTCTTCTTAAAATACATGAATCAATTGGTCATAACAAGAATTTACCATATGGGTATTATTAATTACTTTGTAGGTGAAAAAATTGATTTATAGATATTAAATAATTTCCAGAAGGTTGTACATTCTCTATCTGTTCTGGAGTTGGAATTTAATACCAGACATTCTGATGTGAATAGGTGGCTTGGTCACTTTTCTGTATTGAGAGCACCCTGTTTTAACAGAACTCAGATTTTAATAGGAATCAAAACCACTTGATGACTTTATGAAACACCCCCCCCCCCACACACACACACATACACACACACACACACTGGCCTCAATTCAAGGAGCCATTTCTTTGGCCCAGATAGTTATATGTGCTTTAATACCTCAGGGAATTCTGGTGTATTTCCAAGTTTAAAGACCATTGCTTTTGTCTGTGAGTCAAATTATCTTGAACTGGAACAAACTGTCTTTTATAAAACAGTAATGATTATGAAGTTCAGTCAGGATACACTGAAAAACTGATGGGAGAACTTTTGTGAAAACACTTGGCAAAGCTCTGACTCAGTTGGCCAGGCACCTGGTGAGGTAATTACAATGAAATCCCTGGTCCTCATCACATCTACCCAATAAACAGTATTGATTACTGCAGAAGACAGTGTGATTTGGCAGAATGTAGTGTTAGAGCAAGAAAGATTTTCATCCAAATCTCATGTATGGTTTGTGCTTTGTATTATGTTGAACATCACCTAACTACACTGGGTGCCAATTCCAACTCCTGCCCCCCTAAAAAGCATAGTTGATAATTCTTTTGTAACCCTCTATGAGAATCAAATTGGTAGCCTGAGGCTCTTATAAGTATGCTGTACTCATTAGTGCCTTTCCTTTAGGACTGAGCAGAAATCCCACCTGACTTTATAAAGTCCAGAGCATTTGTTTTTAATGATGAAATCTGCATTAGTTTTTATTCTCCTGCTGTTATAATATTTAATCATTATAATCTTACAGGAAGAAAATTTCTTGTATAGACTTTAATGGTTATCTCTCAAACTGCCAGATGGTTCCATCAACAACCAAAGAAATTTATGAAATTAATCCCTTCAAAACTTCATATGTAATTCTGTTTCAGTGGTTTCAAACCACAGCTTTCATTTGAATTCTGAGAAAATTAGAGAATGATTTTCCTCATAAACTCCAAAATGCTGTTTTGTGTGCCTCTTTTGAGCAGTGCCTGATAATTCTACAAAGGGATAAACAAGGGAGTCTGGAGCATAACTTTGCATTAGGCTCCAAAGATTTCATTTTTCTTCATAATCCTAATGGAGCTGAAATATCCATATAGAAAAGAGCTGTGTGGTGAGGGTGGGCTATTTTCCATGGGTGTTATGGTTTGTTTTTCATTTTTCTTCATTCTTGATTAGAGCTTTCTTCTCTAGCACTCATCAGTTAAGAACTAAAAAGGGTTTAGAAAGTTTGTGACATGTGTCAATGCTACCCCATCATATCTCCACTTATAAGTCACTTGATTTTTAGTTTAGATCAAAGTATCTAGGTCTGCATTACAGTGGCTCAGGAGATACACTCAGATCTGGGTGAGACCTGGACCTCATGCTATTCTGTGTCACATAGATTCTCAAAGTGGATGGATTTTTCAACCTCCATCATCTTACGAATTTACAAAAAAGGGCAGTGTACTCCCCCTTTTATAATTTAAATAAATGGATCACAGTCACCATCAGTTCTTGTGTTTATAGAGGAGAAATGCTTCTTCTTCTTTAGGAGTTGGAGAATTTAGACTGAGATCCACTTTCAATGGTATGACTTATCTATGAAGCCTCAATCAAGTCAGGGAGCCTCCCTTTATTCAGTGTTTCCTGTGAATTCAGTTTTTTGTATGTGATATAAATGTGAATTGCTTACTAGGTATCTACAATCTCAGAAGCCTTATGAGAGAGTGGCTGAATAGCTACGAAATGACTGGAGGTTATGAACAGATCCCACTGACATTAAATCAGTTCATATTGAGAAAAGATCAGTTTCAGGTTGAATGGGTTGGGCTCTGAGTAATGATGACTTACTGCAATGAATTAGACCATCTGTGTGTGGTGTGAGTTCAGAACCAGCACTCGAAGGATTGAGAGATGAATTTATATTGTCTCCTTCCCTTATGAATTGGCTACCCAGCTGATTACCTGAAATGGCTCTTCCAAACCTTCTAATTCAAGTCTGTTTCCTCCTAGCTTTTTCTGAAAAATCTGACCTCCTACTTTAATGAGAAGCTAGGGTCATCTGAGCTGATGTCTTTAAAAATTTTTCCTCTCAATCACTCTTTTATTTATCCACCTGTCTTTGGAGGCAAATGCTGAAATATGTTCCTTAACCTTCTCGCCTTTTAATTACAGTGCATTTCTCCCTTCAAAATTTTGCTCATTTGATCTTTCCGTCTTGATTGACAGTGTCTCTCCTCCTTCAAAATGTTCTTATGCTTTTAATTTTTTTATAATAAAATAGAATGCCTGCTTTTACCTCCAAACTATTTTTACTGTAGATCTTTATCACACATTCCCTGACAAAGTTAGTCTGGTTCCTTTGACTCCCTCTCTCTATTCTTATCCTATTGTCCTGCTTTGTCCTGACACCTGGCATCTTTACTACAGGATCTCCTCTCTCATTGATCACAGATACAAGTTCTTTGTTTATTTTTTCCTTTGTCCTTTGCCTCATCTTCTTCATCCCTCTTCATCAGCACTTATGGGATGTGCTGTTCACATTAGTTTTTCCATATCTTTATAAATCATTTTGTCTTTTCTTTACTGGGTGCTCTTTTCTTCTAATGCCTTCCAAATGTTACCTTTCCATAGGTTTATTTTGACTTTTAACAACAGAAGTCTGTATATTGGTTTGTACCATATGATCATCACAGATCATTTGGAACTTATGTTTCTTATGGTTACTTATAGACACAAAGTGACAGAGGACCCCCTCTTTCCAAGTCTCCAAAACAAGGGCAGGAAAATGTGGTAAATCACAAAATGGTTATTAAAGCTCCCAATCAGAAGGGATCCATATCATTTCTGCATCTGTTTTACTGATCAAAATAAGTCACACTTCTGAAGAACAGGGAGTGAGATTATACATATTAATAAAAGTCATGGAGGGGCTGGAGCGGTGGCTCGGTGGTACAGTGCTTGCCTGGCATGCGCAAGTACAAGGGTTCAAACCCCAGCACCCACGTATACAAGTAAGTGTCACAGTAATGAAAGAAATGTGAAATACTCAATAAAAATTTATTCTCTTTCTCTCTATATCTATCCTTGTCTCTTTAAAAAAAAAAAAAAGAAGTCACTGAAAATGTTCACTAATAACTCCCACATGAATTGAGGTAGAGGTGCACTCCTGCTTCCATAGATGTTTTTCAGGCCTCATCTCATCATCAGCATATCCTTTGCTCCTTTTTCAGTTACTGCCTCCAAGTTGAAGTCTTTGGAATCTAGATTTGCTGTTCTTTCAATTGAATGGCCCCTTCTCTAAATCATTACAAATCTTTACTAGTATTGATTTATGAGACTTTTCCTGCACTGGTGATATAGAAACTATCATGTCTTTAGTCCTTGATATATGTATCCAATTGCAAATTATTATTTCTGAGCTAACAAGGATCTAAATTATCTTTTTGTAGACCTTATCTACATCAAAGCTAAGTTTGTTGAAAATATATACTCCGAAAAGAATTTCTTTACATAGTATATGGTAAATGCAACATAAACTTTTTCAATGAAATTGATCCACACTGTAAGGGGCAAGGTAGAGCTCAGTGGTAGGGTACTTGCCTAGCATGCATGAGGCCAAAGATTTGATACCAGCCCTGCAAAAATAAATAAATAAATAGAATGTGGAAAATATGAATCTGCTTTAAAAACTGAGAATGTACATTCAGAGATAAAGCACAACTCTTTGTTATAAATTATTTGTGTTTTACTCTCATAATCTATAATATGTCAATGTGATCAGGAAAATGCAAGAAGTAAGTATAAATGATCTATTTAATTTTTTTTGAAATCAAAATGGTCCAAAGCTAGTATGTATTGATCAGTTGTGTTGATTGGTCCTTTACTATTTCTATTGTAGGTCCTATCCTCAACAATATTCTGGTTCTCCAACTGGTCTTGATACCCCTTGCTAAAATTAGTCTTTGAAGGAATAGAGAAGAAGGAGAAGGAGTAAAATGCATTATGATTGATTTACTGTCCTTACCAGCACATGCATAGATATTTTTTTGTGTGCTTCATTCCATACTCACCTCTAACCTATTGCTTCTTCTTTTCTGGTCTTAGCCACCTCCCTGCAAAGGATTAGACCATATTGTGTTATGGTCTACAAATATTGATTTCATGCATGGTAATGATAGTAATATGCACATATTAGCTCAATTGAAACTGTTACAGTGAACTTTTATAAGTACCTCATGTCCTTTGTGAAATGATGTGAGGCTATAAGTCAAATAGAGATCTTAGAGATATAAATACATGCACTAGTGGCATATACTCTGAGCTGTTAGTGGAAAGTGAATGTGAGGATCAGGTACTTAAAACAGTAAGCAGACATAAAGATTTGAATGGAAGAATCAGAATCAAGAGTGGCATAAATATAGATGCCTCAGTAAGAATAGGAAGTATGATTGAATATCCTGAGAGAGAGAATTTGTGGAAAAGAGAAACCAATTCAGAAGGGATTAAAGCTGATCTGAAGGAAGGTGGGGATTATTTGACATGTGAAAAGAAAAGTAACACATTTCATTTCCCCTCACTCTTTAAAGCCATGCACTCGAGGTGATTACTCTTAAACAGTAGACACTTAAACAGTTCTGGAGGCTGGGAAGTCCTAGATCCATGCACTAGCTGATTGGATGTGTGATGAGGGCCCGTTTCCTGCTCATAGATGGGTCTTCTCACTCTCCTCACACAGCCAAGTGGCTTGAAGGAGAACTGCAATCTTATTTTTAAAATATCTATAAAGGAATGATTTCCATTTATGAGGGCTCTACTTTAATGACCTAATTAGCTTTCAAAGGTCCCACCTCTGAACACTGCCATCACACTGGGATGAGATTTCAACATAGGAATTTTGGGTTTGACAGATAGATTCATTCTATGGCATTATCTTTATCTATTAATTCCACCTATTGGTGATATGTTGCAGAAAATATCTTACCACTATTAGTAGAGTTAGCCAAATTTTTCCAGACTGTGAAAAAAATATGTAGGTATTAGTGGTACAGCTTTTGTTAAGCTATTCGATAACTTATTTCAATTTGGTTTTCCACAAAAAGCATTTTTTTTTTAAATTTTGGGAGGAGTGGGATTTGGGAAGTAACATTCAATCAAAGAACTTGTTATTTAACTTGGAAAATTGACAACAATACTTAATAGTTATTGAAAACTTATTACTTCATTCTTTTTCTGTAATTTATGTTTATAGCCTGTGTCTTTTCACATCTATTTCTGTATTACTTTAAATTTAATTTTTCTGTGGTTTATCTTAAAGTTAGTAGTATTTTAGTCAGTACAAGAGTGCTAGTTGACATGCAAACCAGGGTGAATTTATTTTAAAATATGACCAGAGGGATTCAGATTGAACAGAAAGCAAATATTTGATTATACATTCCCCTAAAATACTGCAACCACCATGCCACACCAATTGAATGGCTTCCTGTTTGGTAGAATCTTTTACAGATAGTGAATTTCACTGTCAGATTATCAGTTACCAATTATAAAACTGGGTTTATACATTTACATGCTTTTCTTGTTAACACTATTTTTCAGCTTGACTTCTGAACCCTTTTGGTCATTCTGAAAAAGTTCAGTTCTTTGATATATTAACAATGGTTTGATTTATCCTTCCTTTTCCAACTTGAAATAAAAAAGATTTTAAGCAAAACAGAATTGACTTAACTGAATGATTGCTAGTCAACAATAGAAGCCTCTGAAAATGTATCTCCTGTATCTTTTGCTCATTTCCAAAAAGATGACCTGAGGTCTACCTGTGCTATTGTGGATTGGCAAAGGTCTTTATGGATAATTGAACCAAAAGATGTCTTAAGTTGCTGTCATAAAATGTGTGTGCTTGGTTGAAATTGATCAACTCACAAGATCCACTACTAGAAACTTGGTTATTAAATTCAAAAGAATTAATGTAAATACTGTCTTTTGCAAACTTGCAATGAAAAAGAACAATAGATTCTTAAAAACTTCCTCCCTCTCCTATTTTATTTTTATTTTATGTTTTTCTTTTTTCAGCCAGATTTTAACTTGTAGTGAGGGAGTGAAGAAGAGTTATTGCTTGTCAGTACGTCATGCTCAGAAAGTCAATTTTTGTTTTGCACGCAAATGGGAAGCAAATTGGTTTGTGTCACTTCAGTTAGAGTGAGAAAACCATTAAAGCAAAATGTCAATACCATGCAGTATTCTTCAGTTCTATTAATTGTTGATGACACTTTGGATAACATGTTACTGTAGGGTGGCCTCAAAATAAAAAAGTGATATGTGTACCTAATTTCTTTATCCTGGTCTATGGAAGAGTAGGAATAGGTGCTCTGGTGAATTAGACCACCTCTGATCACCAAAACACCACACTGCTAAAATTGATATACAAAAATAAAACATTGTCCAATTCTAAATTTAGTTTAATGTTGCATTCACAAAATGATTTATTTTTATTATTAACATTATGATTAATATATTATGATTAAAATATATTTTTGCATGTAGGATTGTGATTTTATTAATATGAACATTTTCCAATAGAGAAGCTGACATGTGAATTATTTTGACAAACAAACAAACAAACCCAAATCCTGCCTTTGGGTGGAATGTTTCTGGTCATTCTTTCCTTCCTCTGTCAATCCTTGACTAGTCATTATTTAAGTGCTAAATGGTTCATATATGTTTAGTTTTGCAAGTAGGTCTTGAACTCCACCACACTCTATATGTGCTTAATAATTGTCTTATTTAACAACATTCAAATAAACACTCTTGGTACTCAGTACAACCTGATTCTGATTATGTAGCCTGCAAAATTCAAGGGACCAAATCACCAGCAATTTGCTTCCCCAAGTTGCTTTCTTAAATCAGCTTTTAAATAGATTTATGTCGCCTGTGGATATAAAGCAGTGGAGTAAAACTAAACCTTCATGATTTCCAAATCAGCTTTTAAAGAGCTATAATTCATATTTAATGAAGAAAAACAGCTAAATAAGCATCTATAAGCATTTAAATAGAGACTCTATGCTCATAAAGTTTTTATCCCCTGCTAAAAGCCCCTTTACCATATATTTTTATTATACTTTGATGCAAAATGCTAAAAGGAAGCTGGATATTGTTAAATTGCTATTAAATTATAAGAGAACAAATATTAGGAACAAATTTCAACTCAGTTAACTAGGGCAAAATTGGCAATTTTCCTAACTTGTGTTCAACATTTAGTTTTCAAATGGAGAAAATACTTTATTGCCAACAGAACATAAAACAATATTGAGGCCAGATGTCTCTGACCTTTTGAGTAAGAATAAAGCACTTTATGTTTCAAGGCAAGACATCCTGTTTATAAATGACTGTATTGTGGTGAAAATTGACTTTGTTTTACCTGTGAAACTGAGTTTGACCATTTCCCCTGGAATAAAGATCGGAGGTTGATATCTGCTTGCCTGAAGGTAAAGTATCATAAGGTCCATAGCATAAAGCATGTGTATCTGGGGCTTCATCACTGTTCAAATAAACATACCTTGACTCTCCATCACCAAAAAACATCCCATCTCTATGTCAAAGCCAAGAGAAGGAACATATAAAATTAAATAATGCCCTGTGTACTAGTTGATTCCCTAAGACTTTTTTCCATTGGTTATAGGTCTCAATTTTGCTTCATAATTATTCTTATTTTCTAAACATGTCCAATTTTAAGGAACAAAGAGACATGTGGAGAATATGAACTATTGAAAATGCTACTCTAAATATACAGATATCTCGGCATGTGCATTTGGCTACCCTTTCCAACTTCAATTTCTGAAGGCTGCACCCCTTCCTCCAAAGCATGATTAATTTCTTTCACATTCCATTATTCTAGTCAAAGAAAATGGCACTGTTAGTCTCAAAATCAAATTATTTATCTAAGCTTCAAGCTCAAAAACAGGCATACTATAATATTAAATAAATTTGTTGAGCTTGTGTCTCTGACTGTTTTTCTATGAGTCCTTCCATGTAAAAATGTGTGAGTTTGATCACTTTGAACAAGAGGAAAATAAACTGTATTTCAGTCTTCTGAAATGTATTTGCTTTTCCAGAAAGGGACATAAGTTCCCATAGCAGTACTCTGTTCCTTTTTACCTAAAGCACAATTTTGATCAGTGCCCAAAGACTGGATGATCCTGCAGATAAAAATCTCCATATACTTGGTAAAATTAAAACTGACTGCTGATTTAAAGGCTCATGTTAAAAAAAATGTGACTATGAATTTCTTCTGGATTGAATGGTGTGTTCTATTGATTTCTGTAATGAAAAATAAGTGGTGCCCAATGGATTGCCTACTTCAGTACAGCGGAGAAAATTCAATGAATTGCCCAATTCTCTAGGGGCCTATAGAAGTCTACCCAGAGCATGGTTTTAATGGAGACAATGACATGAGAAAATTAAGTACAGGACCTCCCACTACTCATCATTTAGGCCATAACATCTGAATCATTGCCTCAGGATTACATGAGGCCTTGATAAAAGAATTTAAGACTGTAGTGGGGTTTTGTATTCAGGCAACGTGTTGTGTATACAGAATGAGCCACCATGCACTGAAGGACATCTGCACCCACTGTCCTCTTTATTCACATATGAAGATGAAAGTGCCTTGTGTCAGAATCCTCAATAGAGATTGTTCTACTCTGCCACTGCTGAAAACATACATAGCACTCTTGAGATAATAACTTCTCAGAAGGCTTTGGTGTGTTAAGCTAACATCTGTAGGAATTTCTTACCATCTACATATTGCCATCATTAGACTCCAGTGGACCTTTCATATGAATGGAAAGAGTACTCTTCTTATAATCCAACACATGAGTACACTAATTTGGCCTAGGATTCTCATGAAACACATTTAAAAAATTGGAAAGGTAGTATAAAGTCAATCACATAATACATGTATATATGAAGTATTGACATTCTTAGGATGTTAATAAGCTATTTATAGTTGAATATGATTATGAAAAAATACATGTTCAATGTAAAATTCTTAATTTGTAAAAAAATTACAAAATTGTCACAGTTTAATTTATTTCTTCTTTATGTCATAATATGTGACATATGGGATATATTTTACATACAATATGTATCTGTATGATATTCTTATTTCCCTCTCCAATTGTAACCTGTTAACAAATACCTCCTAGACGATTATTTTAACTGCTTCATAGCTTGTATATTAATGAAATATGATTTAATTCATTAATTTATAGATTGTTTCCAAATTTGCAGCAAAATGAATAATGTTCTAATGTAAATAACCCTTTATAGACATCATGTGCTGTGTCTGTTGCTCCTTCAGGATAATTTTTGAAAGTGGAAGTATCATAAAAAGTGAGTTGCTCATTATTATGACCGTTTTTTCCTTTTTGGTACCAGGAATTGAACCCAGGGGCACTTAATCATTGAGCTACATCCACAGTCCTTTTTATTTTTTATTTTGAAACAGGGTCTTGCTGAGTTGCAAGACCAATTGACAGATAGTCAAAGCAACAAAACAAAGAGATTTCCAGCCTAAACAACTCCATAAGTCAAATGGCTTAACAGACATCTATAGAATATTCTAACCCAAATTAGCTGAGTTTACCTTCTTCTCAGCAGCATAGTTCCTTCTCCAAAAGAGATATTAGTTCACAAAGAGTATCTCAGCAAACATAAAAAAGTGGAAATTATTCCATAATCTTATGAGATCGTGATGCCATGGTTCTAGCAATTAACAGCAAAAATTATAACAGAAAATGCATGTACACATGGAGATTGAATAATACCTATTGAATGAAGAATGGATCCAAGAAAGCATGAGAGCAGAAACTGAGAAATTCCTGGAAGCAAATGAGAATGAACACATAACATAGAAACCTCTTGGACACCAGGAAAGCATGTTTAAGGAGAAAATTCACAATAGTGTGTGACTACACTAAAAAAAAAAAAATCAGAGATTATGAATAAATAGGCTTATTCTCCACCTCAAATCACTACAAGAGGAAAAATAAGCTAGACCCAAACCTAGTGGAAGGCAGGAAGTAAATAAGATCAGAGCTGAAATCAATGAAATCAAGAATAATAACAACAAAAAACGAAAGAATCAACAAAATGACAGTATGATTCTTTGAAAAAATAAATAAAATTTATAGACCCCTAGCCAATATCACTAAAAGAAGGATAGAATTATGGCAAATCAACAAAATCACCAATGAAAAGGAGGTATTCACCACTGACTCCCTTGAAATCACACAGATTATCAGAACATATTTTGAAAAACTATACTCCTCTAAATTAGATAATCTGGATTATATGGAAAAATTTCTAGACACATATAACATTCCCATATTGACACAGGATGAAACTGAAATTTTAAACAACCCAATAACAGGCACCAAAATCCACACAGCAATTACAAGTCTTCCAAAGAAGAAAATCCCAGGTCCTGATGGATTCCCCTCTGAGTTTTACCACACCTTTGAAGAACAGCTAACACCTTTTCTTATTAAACTATTCCAATAAATTGAAAAAGGGAACTCTCCCAAACCCTTTTTTGAAGCAACCATAACCCTGATACTAAAACCTGACAAAGACACATCAAAAAAAGAAAGCTACAGACCAATATCCCTCATGAACATCAGTGCAAAAATCCTTAATAAAGTTCTCACAAACCACATTCAAAAACACATCAAGAAGATAATTCATCACAATGAAGTGGGTTTCATACCAAGTATGCAAGGCTGGTTCAACATATACAAATCAATAAACGTGATTTATCGCTTAAACAGAATTAAGGACAAAAAACATATGATCATCTCCATAAACACAGAAAAGGCCTTTGATGAAATCCAGCACCCTTTTAACATCAATACTCTAGAGAAAAGAGAGATCAAAGGAACTTAAAACTTTGTGAAGGCCATATATGCCAAACCCTCAGCTAATAGTAAATGGAGAAAAGTTGAAGCATTTCCATTAAACTTGGGGACAAGACAAGGCTAACCTCTCTCACCATTTTTATTCAGTATAGTCATTGAGACCCTGGCTGAAGCAATCAGACAAGAGAAGTAAATCAAAGAGATAAGAATAGGAAGAGAAGAAGTCAAACTATCCCCTTTTGCTCACAACATGATCCTATATCTGCAAGATCCAAAAAACAAAAAACAAAACAAAACAAACAAAAAAACACAAAAAAATAAAAAACACATCAGAAAGCTGCTTGAGTATATAAACAGACTTACACCCACAAATCAATAGTTTCCCTATATGCCAACAATAATAGGACAGAAGAAGAAATCAGGAAATCTGTCCTGTTCATAATATGCTTAAAAAGAATAAAATGCTTGGGAATTAAGCTAACAAGGGATGTAATAAACCTCTACAATGAAAATTATCAAACATTGAAGACAGAAATTGAAGAAGACCTGAGAAGATGGAAAGACATTCCATGTTCTTGATTAGGCAGAATTAATGTAATTAAAATGGCTATTATGCCAAAAGCACTATACAGATTCAATGCAATCCCCATCAAGATACCAATATCATTCCTTACAGATATTGAAAAAGGAATTCTCAAATTCATTTGTAACAAGAAACCTAGAATAGCCAAAACATTACTAAGCAAGAAAGATGAAACAGGTGATTTCACAGTACCAGATCTGAAAGTATATTATAGAGTTGTAGTAAAGAAAGCAACATGGTACTGATATCAAAATAAAAATGAAGACCAATGGAATAGAGCAGAAGATGCCAAGAAAAGTCCACAAACCTTTAAATATCATGTATTTGACAAAAAGTGTCAAAATATAAAATGGAGGAAAGACAGCTTATTCAAGAAATAGTGCTGAACATATTGGATAGCCATTTTCAGGAACATGAAGTTAGATTCTTATTTCTTACCTTGCACAAAATCAAATCTTTTTTTTTAAAAAAAAGAAAGAGAGGACAGCGAAAGAGAGAGAGAGAGAGAGAAGCAATCTTTATTTAGTTTTGCATGTGACTTTCATTCCTGGAACACTTCGTTGTGTACGTGGTGCTGGGGTTTGAAGTCGCTGACTTGCGTATTCCAGGCAAGCGCCGTAACCGCAGAGCCACCGTTCCAGCCCCCACAAAATCAAATCTAAATGGATCAAAGAATTAGGAATGAAACCAGGTACTGTACAACTGCTAAAAGAAAAATTTGGAGCAACACTCCAGCATATGGGAGTAGGCAAAAACTTCCTCGACAAGACTCCCAAAGAGAAAGAATTCAAGTCAATAATTAATTAGTGGAATACCATTAAATTTAAAAGTTTTTGCTCAGCCAAGGAATAGGTGAAATCATCAAGAGAGAACCTAGAGAATGGGAGATAACCATGGCCTGTGATCCCACTGACAAGGGACTGATCTCCAAAATTTACAAAGTACTAAAAAAAAAAAAAATATCAAAAGTACAAACAATCCAATGAATACATAGGCTAGAAAGCTAAACGTAAGCTTCTCAACAGAGACTTCAAGGAATCCAATGAATACATGAGAAAGTGTTCTAAATCACTAGTAATCAGAGAAATGGAAATTAAAACTACATTAAGATTCCACCACACTCCAATCAGACTGGCAAAGATGAAGAGCATAATCTATAGCAGATGCTGGAGGGGTTGCAGGGAGATAGGAACACTAGCACATTGTTGGTGGAACTGCAAACTGGTAAAGCAGCTCTGGAAAGCAGTGTGGAGAATTCTCAAAAAATTAGGATCGACCATATGACCCATCTGTCCCTTTTCTGAGTATTTTCCCGGAAGAGTTAGAATCAGCACATTATAGTGATACACCAAAATAAATGTTCATAGCAGCTCAATTTACATTAGCTAAATTATGGCATCAACCCAGATGCCTTTCACTGAATGAATGGATCCAAAAGCTCTGGTATATAGAAACAATGATATTATGGCAGCCTTTGAAGGTAAATGGATAGCAATGGAAGAAATGCTGAGTGAAGTTAGCCAAACCCAGAGAGTCAAGGGTCAAATTTTTTTTTCTCATTTGTGGAGACTAGAACAAATCCCAGTCTTGGGTGAAAGGT
>PVKS010014173.1:0-48951 GCA_004027875.1 Aplodontia rufa | reverse complement strand
TTTTTCCTGCCTTCCTTCCCCATCTGGTGCAGTCCTTACACAGATTTGGCCTTAACTCCTTATTGCTCAAGAGGAGGCAACCACTTGCCAAAACAGCTGGAGTACTGTCTTTCCCACTGACGAATGCTTCCTCAAGGGGACTGGGGATTGGATCAGGACTAGCACAACACATAGTAAGTAGAATAAGAAAAGGAAAAGTCACTCTGCAATTTTTTTTTTATACTGGGGATTGACCAGGGATGCTTTGCCATTGAACTACATCCCCAGTCCTTCTGGATTTTTATTTTGAAACGTGGTCTCACGTTTCAAAATAAAATAAGGTGCTGAGGGGCTTGCTAAGTTGCTGTGACTGGCCTAGAACTTGTGATCCTCTTGCTCAGCCTCCTGAGTCACTGGGATTACAGGTGTGTGCCACCACACCTGGCTCACACAGTAATTTTTTTTCAGAAGAATATAAATCCACCAAAGACCTCTACCTAACCTCCGGTATTATTATTTATTCAGGGTAACTAGGTACTAAGATTAAATTATCATGCTTAGGAAGTCCTGTTGTCTCTTCTTTCCTACTTCTATTGTAATCCACTTAAAACTTCACTTTATTTTGATAAATACCACTAAAAATGTTAGTATACTAGATCTAGAAATAACCTGCCATAATAAGAAAACTGGTAATATTATTAAATGCAAAGTTCGTCTTACATTCCCAATAAAATTGCTCAGGAACTCTGTCCTGAGCAATGGCTAGACCAATTTCTTTTTTATTTACTTCGCCTCACAAGTTAGATCACTTTTTCCAACAAGTCTTCTTTGACTTAGGTCCAGAACTCTACCTTAAAGAGATTTGCAAGCATGTTATGTCACTTCTTTACTTAAATACCTCCAATTTTTTTTCTCACTGCTTATAAAATAAACTCTAAATTCCACAGCCTTCATTTCAGCTGCGCGGTTAGGTTAATCTGTGGTGCTTCTCAGAGAAGAAAATTCAAGAATGAGTTCTTGAAACAGCTGGGGCACATGATTAGGTAAAGGCTTTAGGAAGATTGTTGAGGAATAACCTGAATGAAGGTTCACAGGCTGACCTGAGACTGGGGTTCAAAAACACAACATATAAAGCAAATTAAGAAAAGAAGGCTTAAATTCCAGTGTTGCTGAGGCTTGGCGATAACAGCACTTGTCTGGCATGTGCAAGGATGTACGTTCATAGCCCAGCACCACATACAAAATGAAGTGTCAGAGCAATGAAAACCACATGAAAAACTAAATAAAATTGATAGGAATTTTAATTGGATTGGACTAGTATTGGACACCATTTTATAGCATCTGAAAAGGAGACTAAGGTAGTAGCATTTTTCTTTAAGAATATGATTTGGTGGGGGGTGCGGCTGGAGCAGTGGCTCAGTGGTCACAACTTGCCTGGCATGTGTGAAGATGCAAGTTCAAACCCCAGCACTATGTATACAATGAAGTGTAGGAGCATTGAAAGTCACACGATAAACTAAATAAAACTCATTTTCTATTCTCTCTCTTTCTCACTCTCTCTCACTATCCCTCTCTCTTTAAAAAAATTAAAAATAAAATATTTGTACTATAATATGCAGGGTTGGTCCAGAGACTATACTCTCTTTTTGAGTCTTCCGATGTTAGTAAAGTTATTCAGAAGCATCAGAAAATGTTTGTGGTTGATTTTATTACATATGTATTTTTTAAATTAATATTTCACTTCTGGTCTCAAAAAAGGAATAGGCAGAGTTTGATAGTGAACAATCAATATGATGTCTTTCCTGGATACATGCCTTTATATCCTTTTTAAACAAGATTTTCTTTAGGCTTAAAAATCAGAATGAAGATTGATTTTTTTTCACCCTACTTGTGCCTGTGAGTGTATGTGTATATGAAATACTAAGTTTTGAGGGCAAGAAAGTTCCTGGGATTTTCTTTTGTTTGAGTATGACTAGACATTTTAGTTAAAGTTAGCTAAGGCAAAATACATCTGCAACTCTCACTATAATATTAGATTAACTAGTTTTTGACAACTTGTATTTTCATAATACTCTCATAGCCTTTGTTATAATGATAAAAAAATAAATTTTCTGGATGGAAACAGAATTCTATATTCCTTGGGCAGAACAAGGTCAAGAGTGGCCTTCACAGACGGCTAACCTAACAAAACTTCAAATTGAATGACTTTCAGAGTAATAGGGGGATGGCTCTCTAGGATACTTGGAGGTGTAGGGAGGGGGATGAGAAGGGGGAAGTGTATATGAAGAACTCATAGGAGTCTGGAGAGTGGGAATATGGGGGAACCATCCCAGAAGCCGATGTCATTCCTCCACGAGATACCCATTTAACACATGAGTTCTTCTGGGGGAAACTGCAACAGGTAAAACCCAAGGTGATTATCCATGTTTTGGCTTTTCCCCTGGACAACAAAGTTTATATCCATTGATTGCTAATGTTTTGATAATGTTTCCCCCTCAACTGTATTTCTATATACTTCTAATAAAAAAAAAAAGAGTGGTCTTCACTTGGGAGTAGATCCAGGTCTAGGATTGACCTCAACTTATTATCTTACTATGTCAATATCCATATATGCATGATTATGTAACAACAGTTCCATCCAATATGTAAGTCTAGGTTGAACTGATAAAAAAAATAACTAAATATAAGAGTGGCTTTCACTAAAAGCATGCACTATTTATAGAAAAAAGATCCAAAGGGATAGTACCCTGAAAGTAGAAGAGGGACTAATAAAAGCCAAGAGGAGGAGAGAGAGAATAGAAATGTGGGTAGAAATGATTAATGCATAATTTATGCATGTATGGAAATATCACAATGAATCAGAATAATGTGCACAATTATTATGTTAATAATTAATCGTAAAACAAAAAGTTATGATAAAAAGGTTTAGAATAGTGGTTGGCTCATAGTAAATACTATGTAAATGTCATTATAACTTTCTATACTATTCATGTTATTAACAATGAAAATATAGTCTTCTATCTTTAGAAAACAATGTAGCAAATGCTATTTTTAACCCAAATTGGCATTTTAGCTATGTTTTCTTTTTAATTGATAAATAACCATGTATTTATAAATTATTACATATTTATAGGGTAAAAATGATATTTCAATATAGGTATACAACATGGAATAGTCACATCAGAACAATTAACATAGCAATTGCTTCACATATTTGTCATTTTCTGGGGGTAAGGACATTTAAAATCCTATCTTTTAGATACTTTGAATATACAGTTTATTATTAAATTTTACATTGTTGATGCAATATTTATGAAAATGCCTCTCTATTGTATCATAAATATTTTAGGTTAGAAGGAAATGACAAGTTAATGTACTTTGTTTCTAGAACAAATTATTAAAAGTTACTGATAGGGGCTGGAGCGGTGGCTCAGCGGTTTCGGCACTTGCCTGGCAAGCACGAGGACCTGGGTTCAAACCCCAGCACCACGTACACAACTAAGTATTGGAGCAACGAAGGCCATGTGAAAAACTAAATAAAGTTGTTTCTCTCTTTTTCTGTCTCTCTCACTGTATCTCTCTCTTTGAAAAAATAAAGGTACTGATAAATTTATAACTAATGATTCAGAGGGGGAATATTGCAATTCCTTTGAAATGATAGGAATGATTTCTCAATTGTAAGCTTATTTTTGTTTCTAGTTATAAAAAATAAGTTAACAGAGCAAATAAGTGGCTTAGGTATATAGTTTATCTTGTTCCCCCCCAAAAAAAAAGAAAAAAGAAATGATTTGTTTTTTGCCTTTAGAGAAGAAAAGTGTGGTCCAAATAACTACGAATAATAGAAAACTTTTTTTGGATTTCAAATAATAGGATCTGAATAAATCCAAAAGTCATCGTAATTCTCTAGAAATATTACAGCATTATTATTATTAGAGGTGTGACTATATCTATACATATATATATATATATAATATTGTAATTCTAATAAAGGGAAGCATTATGTCTTTAAAAGGACATAGTTAAAAAGAGCAGTGTTACTGTTTGGATACAATGTCCTTCAAAACTCCTATTAACGCAGGAATATTCAGAGTTAAAATGATTGGATTATGAAAGCTGTGACCTAAACAGTCCATACTTGTTTGAATGAACTGACATGACTGGGTGGTAACTGTAAGCAGGTGGGTCATGAAAGGAGATGGGTCACTGGGAGTGCATGTTCCCTGTCCCCCACTTCTTGAGCTGGCCATGAGCTGAGAAGTTTTCCTTTCCTGGGCCTTTCCTCCATGAGGTGCTGCCTCATCTGTGCCCATAGCAATGGAGTCAGCTGTTTATGGACTGAGACTTCTGAAAATGTGAGCTAAATAAACTTTTTTAGTTTAATAAACTTTTTTATTAAAAATAAATTTTTTTAATAAAAAATAAACTTTTTTCTTGTCAGGTATTTTGGTAACAGAGACTCAAAAGATGACTAAAATGGAATTTCATACCAAGAAGTAGGGTTGTTACTGTGACTAACCTGACCATGTGGTTCAGAAGCATTTGGAGCTGGTTTGCAGGAGGAATTTTGAGAAGTTTGAAGATGCAAGTTGGAACGGTTTAGAATGTTGTAAGTAGGGCTTAATGAGCGAGACTGGTGGGAGCTCAGAAGACCGGCATGCCAATAGGAATGCAGACTGTGTTTATGAGGTTTCAAAGGCAAATGAGGACTCTATTGGGAACTGAACTAGAGGCCACTTCTGCTGAATTCTGGCAAAGAACTTGGCTACATTTTTGCCCATGTCCTGAGACTTTGTGTGAAGCTAAAATTAAAGGTGATGAACTAAATAATCTGGTGAAGGAAATTTCAAGGCAGCGTGATATTCAGTCATCAATATGGATATTGCTGGAAGTTTTTATCCATCCAGATTCACTGTGAGAATTGGGAGCATAAAGCAGAGCTAAGGAATTTTTTAAAACTTTCAGTTTGACTAGAAAAGTGCTTATAAACCTGAGGCCAAAATTATATTTGTTGAAGAAATTCCATCCCCTTAAGACATGCTAAGTACTTTGTACAGAGATGATAAGAAAGATACCTCAAGGGCAGGAATTTGCAAGACCACTCCCTTTGCACGTTCAAGGATCTAGAAGGCAAAATTCCTTTCAGAAGAAATTATGGTGCTCTGTTTGCATAGCAGGGCCTAAGGAGTTGTTTCAGCATTCTGAGCCATGCAGGCACTCAGAGGCTGCTGTGTGTGGTCTTCAATCCAGGGTCCTCAGGCATTGAGTGAACTGGCAGAAGCCCTTGGTGTCATCCACATGGTGCTGGTTCTGCAGGAATACAGGCTGTTCAAGTTAAGGGATCATGGAATCTTCCACTGAGATTTCAAAGGAAGGCCTGAGATGCCAGGCAAAGTTGGCAGGGTCTGAGTCCCTGTGTATTGTCCCTGGGAGGGGATGCATGAAGCTGTGAAGGTGAAGCTGAAGCTGGAGTGGAGACCCCAGGAATTAAAAGATGTCATTAGTGTGGAATGTCTGCTGAGAAAAGCTGCCCACTGAGGAGAGAGCAAGGCTAAAGGAGAGCCCATGTACAACCAGCAAGGCAAAGAAAGGGGTGGTGCTTCCCAAGTCCTTTGGCAATAACATCTCACAGTCATGTGTCCTAGATGCTGTATGTGGAGTTATGAGACCTGTTTGTTCAGCTGGATTTTGGTCTTTGGCCCCATACTTTATTTCTGTTTTTCTCTTTTGAAATGAGATGCTCAACACTTGATTTTGATTTTTTACAGAAGTTCACAGCCAAGAATTTGCCTTGAGTCTCAGAGGAGACTTTGGACATAGACTTTTGGACAATGCTGAGTCTGTTAGGACTATCAGACTCTTGGAGACAGACTAAATGCATTTTTCATTATGAGATGGACATATGCTTTTTGGGGCCAAGGATAGAATGTTATGGTTTAGATATGAGTGCCCCTCCCATAAGTTCCTATTAATGCAGAAATATTCAGAGGTAAAACAATTGAATTACTGTGTAGGAAAAGAGGAAGTTAAGTTATTTCTTTTTGCTGACGACATGATTCTATACCTAGAAGACCCAATAACATCGGCCAGAAAACTCCTAGAGCTTATAGGCAATTTCAGCAAAGTGGCTGGCTACAACATCAACATCAGTAAAACACTAGCTTTCCTTTACCCCAGCAACAAATCTGCAGAAGAAGAAATCAGGAAATCTCTCCCATTCACCATCTCCTCCAAAAAAATGAAATATTTGGGCATTAACCTTACAAAGGATATTAAGGACCTCTACAAAGAAAACTATCAAACACTAAAAAACGAAATTACAGAAGACCTGAATAGATGGAAATACATTACATGCTCATGGTCAGGCAGAATCAATATCATAAAAATGGGCATTTTACTCAAAGCCCTATACAGATTTAATGCAATCCCCATCAAGATACCAATGGCATTCTTCACAGATATAGAAAAAGCAATTCTCAAGTTAATATGGAATAAAAGAAGACCCAGATTAGCCAAAACATTACTCTACAGGAAGGAAGAGGTCAATCCCTGACCTGAAATTATATTACATAGCTGTAGTAGCTAAAACAGCATGGTATTGGCATCAAAACAGAACTGAAGACCAGTGGAATAGAATAGAAGATCCTGAGACAAACCCCCATAGATTTAACTATTTGATATTTGATAAAGGGAGCAAAAACGTAGTGTGGAAGAAAGGTAGTCTGTTCAACAAATGGTGTTGGACAAATTGGACAGCCATGTGTAGACAACTGAAGCTGGATCCTTATCTTTCACCCTGCACAAAAATTAAATCAAAATGGGTCAAAGATCTGGATATTAAGTCAACAACTTTAAATTTACTAGAAAAAGAAGTAGGGTCAACATTACAGGACATAGGAGTTGGTGGTGTCTTCCTTAACAAAACTCCCATGGCTCAAGCAGTAAAGTCAAGAATAAATGAATGGGATGCAATTAAACTAAAAAGTTTTTGTACAACTAAAGATCTAGTCAAGAGCATCAAGAGAGAACCTACAGAATGGGAGAAAACCTTTGCCTTTTACACCTCGGACAGAGGGCTAATATCCAGAATATACAAAGAACTAAAAAAGCTAAACACCAAAACCACAAATAATCAAATCAATAAATGGGCTACAGATCTAAAAAGAAACTTCTCACCAGAGGAAGTCCAGAAAGCCCATAAATATATGAGAAAATGCTCTACATCATTAGCTATAAGGGAAATGCAAATCAAAACTTCAATGAGATTCATCCTCACTCCTGTTAGAGTGGCAAAAATGAAGAATACGAACAACAACAGATGCTGGAGGGGCTATGGGAAAAGAGGAACACTGTCACACTGCTGGTGGGACTGCAAACTGGTTCAGCCACTCTGGAAAGCAGTGTGGAGACTCCTCAAAAGATTAGGGATGGAACCACCTTATGACCCAGCTATCCCACTCCTGGGTATTTTACCAAAGGACTTAGAATCAGCGTATTATAGTGATGTGGCTTCCTCAATGTTTATAGCAGCTCAGTTTACTATTGCTAGACTATGGAACCAACCCAGATGCCCCTCCCTCAAAAAGTGGATATAAAAACTTTGGTACATATATACAATGGAATACTACTCGGCCATTAGAGATGACAATATTATGGCTTTTGAAATCAAATGGATGGAGATGGAAAGAATTATGCTAAGTGAAGTATCCCAATCTCAGAGACTCAAGGGCCGAATGTTTTCTCTCATCTGTGGAAGCTAGAATACATGGGGAAGCAGTATGTTAGATGGCCAAGCTAATAATAACCTCAAATTGTATGATTCTTTACGCAAACAGGGGGGATGATTGCCTAGGATACCTGGTGGTGTAGGGTGAGGGACAAGGAGGGGGTGAGAGCTTAGGAAGAATATCTAGGAGAATGGATGGTGGGAATATGGGGGAATCATCTCAGAAGGAGATCTCTGACCTCCACGAGATATCCATTTAAATATCCATTTAACTTCTGAGGGAAACAGAAACATGGGGAACCCAAGCAGGGCATCCATGACATGGCATTAGCCTTGGATAACTATGTATATATACATTTGTTTTTGATTGTTTGACAATGTTTCTCCCTCAATTGTAACTCCATATTCATCTAAAAAAAAGAATTAAGAAAAAAAGATTGAATTACAAAAGCTGTAACTTAGTCAGTCCATTTTACTTTGAAAGGACTGACAGAATGGTACTTGTAGGCAGCTGGGTCATGCCTGGAGGAGATGGGTCTTTGGAGACAAGCTTTGGAAGTGTGTATCTACCCTGTAGCTCCTTATCTCCCTCTCCTGTCCCCACCATGGATTTAGCAGCTTTACTCTGCTGGGTCCTTCCCCTATGATGTACTGCCTCATCTTTGGCCCAGAGAAATGGAGTCAGTCATCTGTGCACTGAATCTCTGAAATTGTGAGCTGCAAATACACTTTCCCTCCTCAAAGTTGTTCCTGCCTGGTATTTTAGTCACAGAGATTCAAAAGATGACTAAAATAGGTAGTATGTATAATTTTCTTATTACAGAATCAGTGACAGTGTAAGAACATTTTATAAAATATAGAAAATGTGTGGTTCATGCAATTTTAGTTCACATATAATCTTAAGAATATTTTTGTTAATAATACATTTTTAGGATAGTAGGTAGATGACTTTGGGATATTGCACAGGCCACGATTTAATGAAACAATCATAATAACATCTGAAAGACTAAGTTAAGTAATCTATGAAAATAAAACATTGGAAGTACAGAATCATAGATTATGTCCAGTTGTGTATCCATAAGAAGTAGTTGAAATCTACTAACAGGAGAAAGTGAAGATAAATATGCAGACATGTAGAGCACAACTTGGGTACTAAAGGCCTGGGAATAACGATGCAGGTATAGCTTTCAGAGCCAGTTCTTGTGGTGGATCCTCTGCATTTCTATTTCATCAGATCTCTAACTCTCATTTCCTAAATATGTAAATCGGGGAAAGCAGTGTCTACCTTTTGCCTTTGCTGCAAAGATTAAAATGAGGTAATTCATGCTTAGCACTGTATATGATGCAAAATAAACACCAATAAAAATGTCTATTACTTCTTATAAGTATCATTCCTATAGATTTCAGTCACAGAAGAAAATTCACTATGAGGTATACAGAATAAGGGATTTATTACAAAAATTAGACCTTGTACAACGGTGGTAGTTGGTCAGACAGCATGGCTTGTACCTGGGATTGAGGCTAAAGTCAAATTAGCTTAACTGAGCTGTCAGTGGAGAGTGCTGGAGGACAACTGAGGAGAACAAAGGCAAATTAGAATTGTAGTGATGAATTAAAACCCACGAGGATAACTGGAACCTTAATGGTGTGAGAACCCTGTTGAAGAAAGAGGTGTCTATGCTGTGGAGATTCTCATTTACTCAGCCCAGGACACTAACAAGGGATCTGGGGTGAGCTGAAAAGGCTAGGTCCTGGTGGCACCCCACACCAAAAATGTTAACTAGAAAATCAATGTGACCTGCCACAGTGTCTGGTGCCCTGCACCAAACTTCAGAACACAAAAACAGCCGTTTTCCAAAAAATTTCCATCATCCAAATGATGATTGTTAATTCTGGAGGTCAGGTTTGACTGGATTGAGGAATATCTGGAGAATCAGTACAGCATATTCTCTGAGTGTGTTTCCAGAAAAAAAAAAAAAAAGTTAAGCAAGTCAGTGAATGAGTGCGACCTGCCCTAAATGTGGGTGGTAATGTTCCATAGACTAGAGGCTCAGATGGGGAGAAAAAAAAAAAGGCAATAGGGGAGACAGGCTCTGGCTTTATTACTATCTCTGTCTGTTCTCTCTCTCTCTCTCTCTCTCTTTCTATGTCTGTCTGTCTCTTGCCTTCCTGGTTTGAGATTTAGCCATTTGTTTTTAAACACACTTTTGCCAAGATGTTCTGCTTTCACCAGAAATCAAACCAATAAGGGCCACCCAATCTTGAACTTGAACTTTGGAAACTGTGAGATAAATAAATTTTTTCTTCATAAAGCTAATTGCCTCAGGTATTTCACTGTAGCAGTACAAAGATGACTAACAGAGAATATTGGTAATGAAGAGTGGGACCATTACCATAACTGCACCTGAAGATATGTAAATGCCTTTGGAATTGACTATCAGGGAATAGAGTCTGGAAAAGTATGGAGGATAAGGCTAGAGAAAGCCTAGAATATTGTAAATAAAGCATTAGGGGCAATTATGGTGAGTGTCTAGACCAGAATGCTGACAGAAATGTGGATAGTAAAGGATTGACTGACTAACGAGGTCTCAGATGGAAATGAGGATTTTAATGGAAATTGGGTGAAAAACTCCTCTTGTCACACTGTGGCAACGAATTTGGATGCATTGTGTCCAGGCCCTGATACTTAGTATAAAGTCAAACTTACAAGTGATGAATTAGGTCATTTGACAGGGAAGATTTCAAAACAGCAAATCATCAGGTTGTGGACAAATCAGTGGCTATTTTAAATTAGTTTTGCAGTAGGAATTGGAAGCAAAAAGGAACAGAGCAGGAAGAACTGAAAAAAATTGCAGCCTGGTCAAGAAAAGAGTGAAAAAGCATGCCAGGGTTTGGTAAGGGGGATGCAGTTAGTTGCTAAGGAAATTAGAACCCATAAAAGGAAGTAAAGCACTTTACATATGGACGATAGGGAAGATGCCACAGGGCACCTAAAAATCTTGGAGGCTGTGGCCCCTCTCACAAGTTGGGAAGTTTAGAAGTACAAATTTGTTTCAGAACTTTCAGGGCAGAATCCTTCCAGGAAAGAGCATGGGGTGCTCTGTAGGCCCAGGACCACCTTGAATTTTCTTTTCCTAGTGCCATGGTGCAAGTTGGTGCAGTTTTTGCTGGTGTCAGGTCTTGCGTCATCGATGTGATGCTGGTTTTGTGGAAATGCAAAGGGCAAGAGTTTTAGGTTCATGGTGGCTTACACCATGATTTCAATGGAAAACCTGGTGGCCAGGTAGTGTGGGGTGGGGCCAGAGTCCCTGTAGAGAACCCCTGATGGGGTGAGGCCTAGTGGAACTGTAGAAGTAAAGTGAGAGCCAAATGGAAACCCTGGAGAGAAAGAGGTAGCAACATATAATGCCCATCAAAGAAATCTGCAGGCAGTGTGCAAAACCATCTTCAGAGAGCTGGCAGTGGGCTGCACCAGCAAATCCATCAGAGCAGGGCTACCTAGACATTGTGCCTAGCAAGCTGGACATGGAGCTTCCGGATTTAATGTTTCCTACACTGGTTTTCAGTCTTGTTTGGGGCCTACTCCTCCCTTCTAATCTTTATCCCTCCATTTTGGATTAGGAATGCTTTCCCTATGCCTTTCCCTCCAGGGGATTTTTAAAACATAATAATTTAAATTTTTTTTTTTTAAAAATGGGCTCGCATTTGAGAGTTTTCCTTGCATCTCAGATGAGACTTTGGACCTAGATATTTGAGCAAAGTTGGAGCCATTAAGACTCTGGGATTCTTAGGGTAGGAATGAATGCATTTTGCGTGTTAAATGGACAGAAACATTTGAAGATCAGGGTGAGGGTGATATGGTTTGGGTGTAATTGGAATGTCCTCCAAAGGCCTATTTTGTTAGATTTGCTCACCATTGTGAATAGTATCAAGAACTTCTGAATTAAAATTTTATTTATTTTTTCTTCCTTTATGTTTTTTTATTACTTATTTCCTATTTTTACCTATGCAACTTCATGAAACAAGCCTGCCTAGAACCAAAATGTACTACCCCTTGCAGAGAAGACGATGTAAAATCCTTGAATGATGTTTATTCTTCTCTTTGATATCCCTTAACTTTGGGCTGGAGCGGTGGCTCAACAGTTTCGGCGCTTGCCTGGCAAGCACGAGGACCTGGGTTCAAACCCCAGCACCACGTACACAACTAAGGGTTGGAGCAACTAAGGCCATGTGAAAAACTAAATAAAGTTGTTTCTCTCTTTCTCTGTCTCTCTCACTGTCCCTCTTTCTTTAAAAAAAAAAAAAAGAGAGAGATCCCTTAACTTAAATTCTGTGGTGTAGAATCAAAAATAATGAAATATTATACTATTAAGTCAATAACCTCATGGTTCACAAAAAGGGAATAAGAGGAAGGAAAACAAAGGTAGACACACACAAATACATATCTATAAAGTATAAGAAGGAAATACTATGACAATTACCATTCTCACTTATGGAACTGGTTATGCTGCTGTAGGTCATATTTTAACTACCTTTTCCCACTACACTCTCTGTTTTCCCTCTGCCTTCAAGAAGTACCTCTACTGGTTTCAGCTATTTTTCAGAGGAAGTAATCTAAATCTTCATTTCTAAAGGATGTGACCCATTAGAGTTCTACTAGGATTGAATCATAATAATTTTCTGTTGATGTTAATCACAGGGCATAGTAACATTTGCAGATACCCTAAGAGAGCTCCCATATTTCAGAAATATTCTTCCTTCTACTGTGGAGTAGCAGTATAATTTCCCTGTGGTAGTTAGGATCAGTCCCTTGCCAGCACAGCAAATATCTTCTTTGATTCAGAGGAATTAGTAGTTCAAAGTAGCCACGTGGCAGTCTTACATTCCAGTTCAATGAAATCATTGTCATGTCATCTGGTGGAAATGTTCCTGCATTTGGAACTAAGACCCTTTGACCCAGCAGAGCATAAAGTTACAGGAATGGGAAGCTAAAATTGTCCTAGTGAGCCCATAGGAATATTAGTGAGTGATACCATTCCACTTCCACTTCTTGATTCTTGGACTTGAATCTTGACTAGCTGATTCAGAGCACATAAGCATTACACAGTCAGCCCTTCATAATAGTAGATGCCACACCCACGGATTCAACCAGCTGCATATTTAAAATATCACACAAAATCGTATCTATTTTGAATATACAGACTTCCCTTTTGTCATCATTTCCTAAATAATACAATATAACAACTACTAACATAGCACTTACATTGTAAATAAAATGATGATAATATAAAGTATACAGGAGAATGGGCATAGTTTATATGCAAATACTATGCCATTTTATATAAGGAACTTGAATATCTACAGATTTTGGCATTCACAATGAGTCTTGGAACCAATCCCTAACGGTGAGGGATGACTGGAGAACCTGGTCTCAGCTCTGCAAGATATTGCCATCTATCTGACACTATAGTTGTGTCTTCAAAATGCTGTTCCACTGTCTGTCAAAGCAACTATTCAGAATAGGTTGGGGAATATGATAAGACCAATAAACTCAATGAGCCTGGGCCCATTGCTGCATTTCTTTGGCTGTGGAGTGAGTTCCTTGATTACAAGCAATGCTTATGGAATACCAAGATGGTGGATAAGTCATTTTTCAAATCCATGAATAGTGTTTTTGCTAAAAGCATTGCATGCAGGGAGATCTGTATCCAGGACTATCTATTCCAGTAAGAACAAAATGCTGCCCTTTCCATGGTGGAAGTGATCCAATGTAATCAACCTGCCACCAGGTAGTTTACTGATCACTCTAGTGAATGGCGCCATAACAGGATTCAGTGTTGGTCTCTGCTGCTGGCATAGTAGATATGTGGCAATGGCCATAACATTGGTAAGTGGAAGTCCATATTGTTGAGTCAATGTGTGTGACCTCTATTCCTCCCCATGACCACTTTGTTCACAAGTCCATTGGTCAATGAAAGGGGTGTCTAGAGAAAGAGGTTATTTTATTCACTTGCTTATTAAAATCTTTCACTGATGATATCACCCTTGAGTAATCATTTAAGTAGGCATAAATATCTTCATGTTTTTTCTCATTCAGAGATGTCTGTCCATATATCTCTTCCACAAATTTCCTTGTCACCTATTTTCCAAATTAAGTCCCTTCAAAGTCCTTGATAATCCAGCTAAAGCATTGGCCCATGAATCCAGATATAATTACATGTCTAGCTATTTCATGCCCATGAATCCAGATGTAATCACATGTCTAGCTATTTCTTCTTCCAAGTAAAGTGAAAAACCAGGTACAAAGTTTAAAGTTCAGTCCACTGGGGAAGATTTCCATTCACCACTGCCCTTAAAGGATGTTCCTGAAGGCATCTGTAGTGTTGTAGCTGTTCAATTTTCAGTGATGACTGAAACCATGTCTAAACCAGGCTGAGTCCTTTTCTTCCTCTGTCAATCATGGGAAGCTTCCTGTAGAGTGATAGGTGTAATCCAGGAGGAAGAAGGCAATGTAGCAAGGCTACTACTTCTTCATATAAATAACTTATGCTTTCAATGAGTGCTCAGCTCAGGCTCATCACACATATGCCACTTCCATTTGAAAATGAAGTGCATTTGTACACAATCAACTTTACAGATTTGTGGACCAGGTAACACCCATATCATGATGGGTACTTATCAACTTGGTGGTCCAAGGTTAAACATCAGTCTCTACTAAGGCCAGGTTGCAGATCAAGAGCTGTTTCTTCAAAGGAGAATAGTTGTGGAGGATGACAATATTTTGTTACAAAGTATTATAGGGCTCTAAACAGCATCAGTAACTGACACTTCAAATACAGGATCATTGGTCCAAATGGCAGACAACCTTTCACAGTCTTGAGCTCTTGCAGAGTCCTCTCCTATTCTGGGTCCCACTCAAAACTAGCAGGTTTTGGGGCTGGAGCAGTGACACAGCAGTTACGGTGCTTGTCTGGCATGCGTGAGTATGTGTGTTCAAACCCTAGCACCCACTTACACAATTAAATGTTGGAGCAATGAAAGCCATGTGAAAAACCCAATAAAAATTGATTCTCTCTCTCTCTCTCTCTCTCTCTCTCTCTCTCTCTGTCTTTCTCTCTTAAAAAAAACTAGCAGGTTTTCAGTTTGAGATTGTAGGAAAGGCCAGATGCTTATCCTCCACATTAGAAAGAATATCTAAATATGCCACCCACTACTATTCCCCTTAAGATAGAAGATCCCTGAATATTTGTTGAATTATTTCCCACCCTCTAGCCTGCAAGTATTTTACCATTAAGTCTAGGGTAGTTGCCTCTTTTTGCTTACTAAGTACAATCAGAATAATTCTATCAATGTAATAAACAACATGAAATCTTGTAGAAGAGAAAGACAATCAATATTCCTGCAAATTAAATTATTCATAGTACTAGGGAATTAATATATCCCTGAGGTAGGTTCATGAAAGTGTATTGGTGGCCTTGCCATCTGAAGGTAAATGGCTTCTGGTGAGTATTAATGACAGGAATGGAGAAAAAAGCATTAGCTAAATCGATAGCTGCATATCAGATGCTGTGATGATGTGTTAATTTGCTCAAGGTATGAAACCATATCTGGTACAGCAACTGAAGTCACCATCTGGTTCAGATTATGGTAACTCTCCATCAGTCTCCAAACTCCATCTGTATTCTGCATAGATCAAATAGACTAATTGAATGGGGATGTGATGGGACTCACCACCCTTGCATCCTTCAAGCATTTGCTGGTGGCACTAATCTCTGCAATCCCTCCGGAGATGTAGTAATGCTTTTGCTTTAGTAATTTTATAGGTAAAGTTCTGTTAGCTTCCATTTGGCCTTTCTTGTTGTAACCGTCTTCCTTCTGTGGGTCAGAGAACCAATGTGCTCACACTGGAATTGGCAAGATTGCTTTCCTTCACTGAGCATAAATAGAGGGATCATGGGAAATATAAGTTCTGTCATTACAAAGAAATAAGTGAGACCCTACTGCTGGTTATGAATATCATGACTATATATTTTGGAAATCTATACATTGAGATTGTGCCATGTAGGAAACATTCTAGAAATGTTTACAATTATAATCATTAACCTCCCACTCCCTGAATGTCAGTTGCTTTAGTTCTCTATCCAGGAGTCTTATTCTAAAATTCTAGGTTCTGCTTTCTTCCAGTGATCTCTCCCTGCCTTGAAGTTTTTCAGTGATATGATGGTTTTCTGTTACTGATTGCTTGTTTTACCTTACACACTTTAGGTGCACATTGGCGTCACTTGCTACTCGAAGGTCCTTGTATTAGTCTATCCAGCTGCTATGACAAAATATATCACACACATGATGGTTTAAACAGCAGATCTTTATTTTCTCACAGGTCTGCAGGCTACAAGTCCAACATCCAGGTTCTAGTCAATTCAGTTGCTGGTAAGAATTCTCTTTATGGCTTGTAGTAAGGGGTCCTCCAACTTTCTCACTATACTTGCATGTGGCCTGTCCTCAGTGTGTGGACATGGTGGATTGGAGGGCATAGGGGGAATGGAGGGAGTACTAGTTTTCTGGTGTCTCTTATAAAAACACCAAATTTGTTGGCTCAGGGACCCGTCTGTATCATCTCATTTCACTTTACTTCCTTAGAGGGCCACAGCCACACTGGGGATTAGGTTTCACTATATGAATTTTGAGGGGGCAGCACACATTCAGATTACAACAGTTCTGATTCCTGCTTGTTATTCCATCCTCTCCTACGTTACTTCTTTTGCCTTGGGGAGTTCCTACATTTGATTGACTCTAGCTACTTTTCTATGCTAACCCTTTAAATCAGTCAAATACTTCCTATTTACCAATGTATTTAAAACTATTAACACAATAAATGATAAATGCTGTTAAATTAGTCTATTTAATTTCATTTTCATTTTGGTTTTATTAACCACTAGCAGGGCATGGTGTATTTCCATGGAAAGGCATAAAGTAGCAATTTCATTTGTTAACATAGTTTTTTGTTTGTTTGTTTGTTTTTAGGTGGTACTAGAGATTAAACCAAGGGGCTCTTAACCACTGAGCTACATCCTCAGCCCTCTTTTTATATTTTGTTTTGAGACAGGGTCTTGCTAAGTTGCTGAGGCTAGCTTTGAACTTGCGATCCTCATACCTCAACTTCCTGCGTTACTGGGATTATAGTCACTGTGCCTGGTATGAACATAGATTTGTAAAAAGTTATCATTTTTTCGAAGTTATTACAATAGTTTATTGGGGATATAGTCTTGCCTAGACTTCTTACTTGACTTGAAACTGGGTAATAAGGAAGTCACTAGTAGTCCTATTTATTTGAATTTGCTTAGCCTTATCCTTTCTGACCCATCCCTACCACTCCTTACTTTCTCCCTGTACTTTCTGCATATGTGAGCCTGCATGCGCACACACTCACACACACACACACACACACACACACACACACAAATCCCCACACACACAGAGGAAGGGGAGGAGGAGGAGAAGAAGAAATAATAACTCTTAACAATAAATTGAGGTAAAGATAGATGTGAGAACTGAACATAAAAATATTTTAGAGGGTAATTTGCATACATTATAATAGCTGTGGGAACAGGGAAATAATAGTGTTATTGGTACCAGCAGCAGTAGCTGCTGACTCAGGCCCCTGAGAGGTGGAGCAAAGATTGACAGCAGCAGTGGAGATCCATGGAGCATGAACCACCAGGGTCTTGACAAGGTGGTTCATCATGGAGCTTTGTCTTGTTCCATAGCAATAACCACTAAAGAATGCTGTACTTGACCATTCATTTTTTAATGCTACATTTGAAACAGTAGTGAGAAAACCACTTCTGTTGTAATCATGACTTTAAAGTTTAAGAAATTGATAGTTTTACCCAAAACATAAATCTTACTGAGTATTTGCTATACATAAACTGGAGGCAGAGAGATCTGGTTTGAATGCCAACTCCTTCTATTATTAGCAGTACCACTTTAGGAAGTCATTTAATCCCTTAGCCCACATTTGCTCCTATGTAAAATGAAGATAATAATATTACCTAGTTCATGGTGTTGTGGTCATTATTAAGCTAGGTAATGTATGTGCAGTGATTAATAGTGTCTAAAATGTAATAAGCAGTCAATAAGTGTTAGTAATGCATATAACTTTTGAGGCATCCTTTTACTGTGTTGCACAGGCTGGTTTCCAAATATTGGGCTCAAGTGATCCTCCTGCCTCAGGCTGACCAGTGTGACTATATGTGCACACCACTGTGCCTAGCTATACATTTATTTTTTTTAAGAGAGAAAGAAATGGAGAGTGAGAGAGAGAAAGAGAAAGAGAGAGTCAACTTTATTTAGTTTCTCATCTGGTTTTCATTTTCCTACACTTAGTTGTGTATGTGGTGCTGGGGTTTGAACCTGGATCCTCATGCATGCTAGGCAAGCATGATATTGCTGAGCCACTGCTCCAGCTCCTAGCCAAGTATTTTTTAAAGTATGGAGATGAAAATTTAAGTTTGACGATATCCTTAGCGGTGATGCTTATAGACATATAAATAAATAACTATCATGCAGTATGGCAAATGGTTTAATAGGAAAAGTCCTATAGGAAAACAAAACATAAAATAATTGTGTACCAATAATGGGGAATTCTGTGGAAAGTACATGGTGTTTTAGTTAGAATAGAAAGAGGAGTACACTTCTCTAAGGAGAACACATTGATGAAGGTTATTTAGGTAAAGAAATCAAAGGCAAGAAATACTGAGAATAGATGAGGGCTTGAAATGATCATTTAATGTTAGTTAAAACCATTGAAGTGGTTTCATGTATAATGCAAAAATTCTCATCTGTAACCAGGATAATAATGTTATTCACATTTGCAATTCTATTTTTTATTTCCCTTTCCAAATCTTAAATTTTATTAAGAAAGTTCTTTCCATAATATTATGTAACTGTCAAAAAAATTTGATATGGTTTTAAGTTGAATGAACAGAAATGTAGGATCTAGAAAGGGAAATGATAGGTTCTCTCTATTTTGCACACTTTGCTTACAATGGTCAACTCTGGGCGTAGCGACTAAAAGGGCCAATGCAAACTGGTGCTTTCAGGTGAGAACAACCACTATAGAGATGAAGAATTTAAATCATAACCTTTGAAAAGTATTTGAATTATCTGAAACAATTTGCCTAGAGAAGAGCAGACAAAGAGAAAGGGGAGAGAAGCAAAAAGCCACAGAAAGTAGAATGACTAGCAATATGAAGTTATGGGAAAAAACATATGCAAGGAAGAATTTCCTAACAAATAAAGCTGTCTCAAATAACACAGGTTGCTTAAGGAAGGAGCAATTTTCTTATCACCAGAGTTGTTTAAGCAGAAATTTGTTGGAGAGATCATATATAATATTGCAGCATTATGTAGGGAACTAGGTCAAATGACATTAAGGTCCCTTCCAAACCTGAGACTTTTGGAAGTCATGGTCTCCCTTTGAATTTTGAAGATATGTGCCAAGACCCCACTATGGGGAAAGTCATTGAAAGATGCTTAAATGATAACAGACAAGAACATATAATTAATCTTCATGGTAGAACACAAAGTTGGAAAATATTAAAGCCCCAATTTCAGAAGTCCATTTTTTTTTTGATAAGACAGAGTTACAACTATTCTAAAATGTTGGTGGCCCACCTAGAAGGAAATGGGTTTCTTTCTTACTGCAGATTGACTAAAATTCTGGATCATATCTTTTCTCATGATGTCTGGCTAAAAAAGAAGCCTATATCTAGCCACTAGTGAAACTATGGAATTGTAAAACCTCATGAAGGCTCTTAAGCTTCTGCTTTTAGTTGGTGTCACCATTTCCACTCCACTTCATTAGTCATAGAGAAATCTATAGCTAAGCTTGCAGTCACAAGAACAGGATGGCTGACTCTGGAAGGGAGGAGCAGCAACTATTTTGACTACAGTTAATACATTACATCAAGTCTTGTAGCTGTGGTTTGACATGTGACAATTCCACACAGTGAAATAAATGACTTCTAAAGAGCAAGAAAAACCTTTTTATGTAACACTTATTTTGGAAGTGCTTCTTCCTGCTAAAAGTCAGAGTAATCGAAAAAACCAATAGCCTACTTCACTGCAGAAAGAGAAAACAGAATTCCCACTTATTCAAAGAAAGTATATTTGTAGAGTTGCAGGGAAAAGGGCGTGTCTTTATATTTACTAATTGCTTGGGAAGAGACATAGCAACACAAATATCCATGGCTACCTAAAGTGGGTGATAAAGGCTATGTTTCACAAACAAGTTTTTGGATAATAACTATAGCATTAGACAATTCCCTGCAATTTCATAACCAGAAGTGCTTCCATGATGGGAGATATGACCTTATTTCATGGGGGGCTATGCAGCTGGGTAGAGGAGCTGATGATGTGATTGGACTAGAACAAGAGATAAGTAGAGGATGAATTTCCAAGAGTATGTCATATTAAATTAAGGATCGGGACTTAACTTGGGTCTGAAGAGTCAACGAAGGTTTTAAGCATGGAAGAGGCTGGATCAGATGTGTTATTAAAACAAAATCACTTGGACAATTATATGGAAGATGGATTGGAAGAGGGAAAAAATGTGAGCCGAGATTAGGTAGCTGTTAGAAATAACAGTAAATATGAAAAGAAACAAAAAGTCCTTGAAGCAGTACAAGAGTAATAGTAATACAGAAGTGAGAATAAAAGAAAAACTATCATAGAGATTGAATGGATGACACTTGGTGGATAATTGGATGAGAAGGATGAATGAGAAGGGCTCATTTTTGGGCTGGATGTAGATGGTAAATGTCTTATAAATGCTCACCTAAGTTTAAGGCTTTCTTCTTATGTTTGTGACCTTGGATATGTTGTTTCAATTTATCAAATGTCTGTTTCTTCATCTGTGAAACTAAGTTGGTAATTATACCCCAATCACATCACTGTTGGAAGAGGCTATACATTGCCCCCAGTGCCAGGTTTTAGAGACCATTTAGGGCACTTTAGAGAATTGGGGAAAACATTAACCAGTGTGCCTTTTTATTGCCATTGTGTTTCTGGAAGGAGTAGGCCACATGGAGAAGAGAGCATGGATGTCTCTCATTCTTCAAGATAGATATTCTGAACAAAGCTTACACAAAAAGCTAAAAACCTTACCTCTCTTTGTGCACAGTTTAACTCTGGTTTGCCAGACACATTTCTGTTGGGTGACTCTTCTTTCTTGAGTTCCTTACTAGATATGTTATAAATGAAATCAAACACATGGTCTAGTATGGGTGAGCAAGGCAGAAATTTCACTTTGGTTGAAGGGTGAAAGAATGCACGCCTAGCAAGGAAGTGAGGGGTTTTTAATTCCAATGTGATGCAATGCTGCCCTTTGCTCTAATTGGAGGAGCTCAGGTGCACAGTCTGCGCGATTGGCTGTGATTAGGTGGATGCAGGTGCAAAGAGGGAGTAGTCAGCAACTGGGAGAGAATGGGGGTGGGGGTCGCCACACAAGTGTGGAGGGTTGAGGGTTGTAGTGATTCAAAGTTCACCAGAAGAGGATGGCTGGGTATCAGAAGGGGTCCTTGGAAAGAGCTGGGGGTACACAGGTGAGGGAGTTACTATCTTCAAAGGGGGAGGAGGTAGTAGGTTATACATCACAATCTTTCAAGTTTGACAGAAAAGACATACATCCTACAGAGTTTGAGACTTTACACAGCTCCATATTCACTATACCAAGTGGTTTAGATCATATGCATCTGGCAGGAAGAAATGATAACACATTTTAGAATTAAAGATCAAATGTTTTGTTTAACAGAAAAGGAAGTTGCACAGAAAAGTGGACAAATTTAAAAATTTTGCATCAACTATGACTATAAGCTCCTGGTACTTTAGCAGAGAAATCACAATTTTCAAAAAATTCCACTAACATCAACCAAATACTAATTTCTCACCCTAATGTGAGCAGTGGAAACATGGTACCCACTAGTTTTATTAGCTGTTATTATTCTGGACAGATGGTTAAATTGAAGTGTTGCCAAAAACTATTAAGATTTCTTGGGGTACATAAAAAATCAAAAGGGAAAAGCCAAACCGAAAACATGTGTTTGTTTCCATTCACTCTGGATATGTCAAATGAGATATACATGTGTATTTGCTGTTTGTCCTTCAATTTTCATTCTCCCCTTCTTTTTTTTAGTAATACTCCTTGAGTTTAAACTCAAGTGAAGACTATATCTCCCAGTCTACTTAGCAGTTGGGTCTGACCATGGGACCAATCTGCCCAATGACATATGAGCTTGAGAGGCAAGTTCTACCTCATGTCCCATTCTTCTTTTTTTATTCAGAAATTTATTTGTTGAACAATCATATAAGCTTCTAACGAAATAATATAATATATATTGATTCTGAAAATTAGATTTACCCCCCAAGAGCCCCCCCCTGCAATTATCCACACTTATCCCTCCCCTCCCCTTCTGAAAACATCTCTAAAAATGTATTAGGTTGAAGAGGCAGGTAGTTGCCCTTGGCATCCTTGTTCCTTTTCTCCTGGGAACTGTATGAGTGTCTATCAGATGAACAAAGACCACAAAGTTAGGAGAACCACAAGTACCTGAATGACCCTGTGGAACAGACCCATGTATGGCTCAGCTACCTCCGGACAGTTACATGGCAGAACACTGATTTCTCTTTTTTTTATATGATATTTTTATTTTGGAGTCTCTTCCTTATAATAAGTTAGCCTAACACTTGAAATAAAATGCTTGGTACAATGCCAATCAACCACAAAACAAAAGAACAAAAATTTAAAAAGATGTACAAATGATTAAAATGTTATTAAAGATGGTGTCTAAAAATGCTATTATAATTAAGTTTTAATTTTACAAGTGTAGAAGCCATCACACCTCCATATACACGTTATTGCTTAAACTCCATACAAACTTATTTCAGTTTTGAGGTATACATTGTTAGTGTATATAGGGGATTCTCAAATGATTTTTAAAGATACACTTCTTTGGGAGTATTGTGGCTTCCTCTGCCTCAAAACACAAATATCAGACTATTTGTCTTGGGATGAATTTCAGTGGGGCTGCTATTTATTTGTCAGGCAAGCCAGGGGCTCTGCTCCCACATAATATATCCTGGATGCATATAAAATGCAGGTAGTGATGATCACAGTGCTTTGTAAATATGAAAGAGATGTGCAAAACAAGAGGGAGAAAAAGAAATTTTTACTTACAAAGAAAGCAATGTTTCTTTTAGTTGACTTATTACTAAGAATCCCACCATGCACTTTCTACTTTCTACATCATCTTTTGATGTTTAGTATATTAGACACAACTAAAAATCCAGACAGTTATTCTGTTATTTTTTCAATCTATCCAGTTCTCTATATGAACATACTATATTAGATTTCCTGAATTTTTACTGTACAGATTTTTTGTACAATTATAAAATCCCTGAATTTACATTTCAATAAATAAAACTGTCAGCTGAGATAAATATCAGATGGAATTCATAGAAGTTAGGGCTCTGATTCTTACTCTGCCATGCCTAACTATGTGACTTTGGACTAGTTGCATAATTGATTTGGGTTCTAACCTATAAAATAAGGGAATTGAAGCAGATAATTTCCTAATGGCTATATTCTGTGACTATACAAATGTGTGAAGTATGAGACATTTTATCCAAAGGGAGTCAGATTCTTTGTTTTAGCATATTCAATGCATGAAGAAATCACATTTTTTTAAAGAGAGAAGGACAGTGAGAGAGAGAGAGAGAGAGAGAGAATCAATTTTTATTTAGTTCTTCATGTGGCCTTCGTTGCTCTGCCATTTAGTTGTGTACGTGGATGCTGGGGTTTGAATCCATGTACTTGGGCATTCTAGGCAAGCACTATAACTGCTGAGCCATTGTTCTAGCCTCAAGAAATCACATTTTTAAAAGAAGGCTTCCCCCCACCCCCAGAAAGTGTATGCATTGTATATTTTCACGTATTTTAAAGTGAAAATTCTGAACTTATGAGAATTTAAAAATATTCCAAAAAACTTTAATTAGGTGACTACTAAGTTCTAGACTATATAGCTAGAGTGCAGTGCATGGCAAACCTTATCTTGAAGTTCAGGGAAGTCAAATATCAAAAAGTGGTTTACATGCATGCATGTTCTGAGGAAGAGTATAGGAGGCCTTGGAAGTATGCAATTAGAGGACTTGGACAGACAGTTTGGGTTTCAGTGTAAGCATAAATAGGGTGAGATAAATTTTGAGGCTAACTTTTAGAAAGTAAATGACCATTTCTTTGTAAGGAAATAGAATTTAGAGGCTATATTGACCTGGATTTGAATCCCAGTTCTGGCATATACTGTGTCATCTTGGATAACTTCTCTTAACCAGATTTATTATCTGTGAAAAGGGGGAAGATAATAGTGCCTTCCTCATAAGGTTGTCAGGAGGGTTGGGTGGGATAGTGCTATGCCTTGCAAGATAATTATACCAGCTACCATTATTATTGCTGTTAAGAAAGCATCATATGTCTTTGGATCTAGTCAAGCATTGATACTAGCCTCTCAGCTGCAATTGATAATGTAGCTCTGATTTGCAGCAGGGAGTTTTAAAATTGTAAATTAACAAACCATCTGTAGTTTACCCAAGACAGAGCTTCATAAAACTTTCCTAGGCCCTTTCCCTGTGTCATAAAAAACCTCCCTACCACCAACCATATGGGAGGTGTAAACGGGAAGCAGGAAGAGAGCAAGGAATGAACAAGAACTATGGACCTCTCTTGGGGGAATTGCAGCCCAAGTGCCAGATTCCGGTATGACAGACTTGAATCTGTCACTACTTGATTGCTATATTAGCAGGATGTAGACTTCATTGATGTGAATTATATACAAGATAGAATGCTTATAAGTCAGAATATGTTTAATTTCAGAAAAAATATTTACTGGTTAAGCAGGGGAACCTTAAAAATGAATGACAAAAATAATTCCATGAGGGGCAAGAGAAACTTCTTTGGCCAAGTTACAAATAGATACAAAGAATAATGTTGTATTAGTATGTTTTAAAATACTATGACGAAATACTTGAGTTTGGGTACTTATGAAGAAAAAAGGTTCATTTAGCTCACAGTTCTGGAGATTCAAGGGCATGGTGTCATCACTGGCTGAACTCTGGTGAGGACTTCATGGCAGATGGCGGGAGCATAAACGGGAGGAAGTGATCACAAAGGCAGGCAGGAAGCTACAGAGGAATTCAGAGATCAGGATCACTCTTCTTTCAAGAGAACTAATTCAGAGTCTTACAAGAACTATCTTATTCCCATCTGAGGAGGGTATCTCCAGTGAACTAATGCCTTGGCACCAGGTCGCAGCTCTTAGAATAGATCCACCTCTCAACACTGCCACACAGAGGGCCAAACTTCTAAAACATGAACCACTGGAAAAGAATCTCAGTTCCTCCCTGTCAGCAGCATCACACTGTCCCAGGTATCCCTATGCCTCCGCAGGCTCACATTTTTCTTGTTTGTAAGACAATGAGACATATGCAGCCATGTTGTCATCCTTCTTCATGATGTTCTTGCTGTCTGGACAGCCTCATCTCTCTTGCACCTAATGAGGCTCAGTTGCCTGAAACTTTGTCTTTGTCTTTTTTTTTCCTTTTTAAGAGAGGGACAGTGAGAGAGAGAATGAGTTAAAAAAAATTTTTTTATAAAGAGATGGATAATGAGAAATAGAGAGAGAGAGAGAGAATCAAATTTTAGTTTTCAGTTTTTCATGTGACCTTTGGTGCTCTAACACTTTATTGTGTATGTGGTGCTAGGGTTTGAACCATTGTCCCTGCGCATACCAGGTAAGTGCTGAAACTGCTGAGACACCACTCCAGCCCCCGAAACTTTGTCTTTAAGCCTTGGCTCATTCAAGAAAATATAAAATATGATATAATAGAATATGATATGTTATAATAATATACATCAGAGTATAAGCAAGCTTGGGAATACATATGATCCATAATATCCAAAATGGCAAACTAATTTAGGCTACCATAGTACCAAGTCTAGAATCTGGACCGATTAAACGTTGATGACAATTATTGTTTCTATACGTTAACCTATTCACCAGAAAAAGTAGATAAGTGGAATTTAAATTCAATCTTTCAAATATTTCTTAGATGGTACCTTCTGCAGAGAAGGCCCCAATGATGTGACAGAGAACTTTTAAAAATAAAATCATAGAAAATTGAGTTCATTATGAAAAGTGATAATAAAATAAAAGTGAATACAATGGTGGAAGTTATTCTGCATTGATAGTAGAACCTAGTACTCGGTGGCTAGTTCCAGTTAGTCTTTTCTTGAGCTTGTAAATAATATTGACATTGTTATTATTAATGCTGATATTTATTATTTATCAATTTATAGCTTTTGACCAAAACCATTTTGAAAACCAACACAGTTTAATGATTCTGATTCCTCACAGAATAGCAACCCAAGAACACTCAGGGGAGTCTCCATCTATGAAATGTACCACACGCTTCAGCAATGCTGAAATGGAAGACAGGCAGAGCCCTGGAAGGGTTTACCAGATTGGTCTGCAGCCATGGCAGTGAAATCATCTGGGAGATTCATGTATCTTCTCTCATTACCTTGGGGCAAAGTGATCCAGTGAGTGATGCCAGAATTTAAATACATAAACTGATTGTCTGTAGAACATAAAAAATTAAAAAAACCCACTCATTAAAGACAAACATCTAGGCTGCCTCTAATTTCACATTACAAGAAATGAGCAAAGGGCAAAAGCGCTCCATATCCCTTTCCCTGAAGAGGAATATCATTAATCTTCCTCTTAAAAACTTCAATAAAATCATGTCAAAGGAGAAATTTAATAAATCTCAACTTTCATTAATTCAAGATATACATAGGAGAGGTAAAAATAAAGTGGCTATTCAGAATTATCAGATAATTTAGTTTTCCTTCAGTAGAACTAGAACAAGATTTGAATCATTTCAAAGATGAATAAAAAATTGTGCAGGAACAAAGGCAAAAACAACAAAAAACTTCTGTGTGCCAAATCCTTGTATCTTGAGGTTTTCCGTTCTGCTACATGGTAAAGAGAAAAGTTTCATTCTCCCAGTTAACTCTTCCTATAGCAACAAACCAAATATGACAATATAGTATTTATTGCCCAATGTAAGAAGCCTAGAATTGGAGATTTTTGTCTTTTTTGACATAGGCTTTTAAAAAGGTTGTTTTAAGGGGCTGGAGCAGTGGCTCAGCAGTTACGGCACTTGCCTGGCATACAGGAGTACACAAGTTCAAACCCCAGCACCCACATACACAACTAAGTGTCAAAGTAATGAAAGCCATGTGAAAAACTCAATAAAAATTCATTCTCTCTTCCTCTTACTGTCCTTCTCTCTTAAAAAAAAAAGTGTTGAATGGGAATATGGACTCTGGATTGGTTGGTTTAGATATAGAAGACATGTGAGCAGGTGAATGGCCTGATATACAGAAATTAACTAACCCTAGGAGAGGCAGTTTCCTCAGGGTTAGCAAGGTCCCAAATGTCAAAGCAGAAATTTAAAAAGAAAATACATAGAAAACGTGCTTATTACACAGAGATATAATTGAATCCATGGGAAAAATGTAGCCAACATTCACATTGAAAATATAAAAAACAGGGCTGGCAAGCGCTGAAAATGCTGAGCTACCGCTCCAGCCCTAATAAACATCTTAACATATCTAAAATGGAACTTGTTTCTTCCCTGCTCCTCACAGCCTTCTTCACTAGGCTGCAAAAGACTGTACAATTCTATACTTCCAATTAGGACGAATTGGAACCTTCTTAACTCCTCTCTTTCTCTCATATTCCATATCCAATCCATCAGCACACCCTCCTAGATAGGTCCTGCTCAGTGTTCTAAAACCCATTTCTTTCTAGTGCAAATTTGGGTGGTCTCCAAAAATTTGCTCAGTGGCAGAGCACTTGCCTAGCACACACAAGGCCCTGAGTTTGGTCCTCAGCCCTGAAAATAAATAATTAAATAAAAAATACATTTCAAATAGTTAAATGTTGTTTTAGTCAGGGTAAATAGTTTATTTAGTAATATAATTTCCTCAAAAATGTAGAAGATGATCTATTTTTTTGGTTGAAATTTATCATCGGTTATTACAATATTGTCAATACTGACAATCTTATTTACATCTGATCCTTTTGTGCCTTAATCATAATTATTTTAAAGATTCCATCTGATGGTGTCACTATCTGGGCCATCTTTGAATTGGTTCTGTAAATTGCTTTATAGCTTCACAGTAGGTGTTTTTCTTGTAATTTTTTAATTCAATATTGGTCATTAAGGTCCAAGAGTAGAGATGAAAGTAAATAGTATTTATGCCAGTATGCAGGCATACCTCTCTTGTCAGGCCTTTAGCGAGGAACTGAGCTGGGTTTGGGCATTATTTTTGTTTTTGTTACCTTCAGCGACCCACAAGTTTTAAACTTCTTAGCAATTGAGCTACTACTATATACTTCTTGGGATAGGAGTCAGGTGCTGAAGGGATTCTCTTATGGTTCCTGCTCCTTCCCCTGCTTTCAGTCGTGTTGGTACAGCTGTGCTGTAGAGCCAGTCTGTCCCCACACTGTTGTCTCACTTTCCTTGAAGGCAAAATGCTGTTTCAGGGAGAGATTCTCTGCGCTCCTCTTCTAGCCTTATTATTAGTCAGACCTTGCACAGCTGGGCCTTAAGAGTATAGCTTTCTCAGTATTTCTGCAATTCTCCCAGTGCAATGAAACTGTCTTGTATCTGGGGTTGGTTTTGTGCAGGTGTATCCTGCTATCCCCTCATGCCAGCAGACCATTGGTACAACCATAAGATATAGAGTCCAAGAATGTTTCCTGCCTCTCCCTGAGAGGAAGATGGGGTTTGCTTCTACTGTTTAACATGTAGGCATGACAATTTGCTGCACCTTTGCAAGTGATTTCAGGCATTTGCTTTATAGCAGAAAAGGAAATAGAAGCCATTATGCACTTCTGTATATACCTTGACAGTTACCAATCATTTCTATCACACTTCATGTCATTGAGGTGACTTGAAGAATGTCAGTTATTTTGTGAGCATCACATGCTTTAGAGTGAACGAAATCTCTCATTTATTTCTGGGATGCCCAATTATCTCCCCTATCCCATGTTTTTAAGCCATATGTGTCTTAAAAAGTTCCAATTTTTTTAGCTTTTTTTTTTTTTGTTGTTGTTATAGTTTTTGTTATCCACTGTCATGTGGATCACCAGTTTTATGCCATTCTGCCTAAGGTCAGAAGTTCATGTGCTCTGTCTCTCCTTGAAAGAACTTGTCCCTCTCTGGAATTCAGATTATTTAGTTGTCTATATGATGGCAGCTTTCTGAAGTACTTAAGGACAGGTATGCTTTTGTAAATTATCTAGCTTTTTTCCTTATTTTTAAGTTTAGCAAGATAATACTTATGACTTTGTATATCCTAAGAGAAATCAATTCTGGCTAACTTAAACAAAGAAGATGTTGATTTTGGGGGACCCAACTGAATCCACAAGTAAGCTAGAGAAACAGGTTCGATATTACAAGAATCAGGGTAATTTCAAATGTCAGGGCAACAAGGATAACTTGACTTGTATTACCTCTGTGGAAGGGCAAACTCCAACTCTCCTGGGTTCTAAAGAGTGAAAGTCTTAGGAAATTTCTGATTGACTAATTTAAATTCATGTCTGTGTCTTGGTTTTAGGAAGTACCCTAGCTATGCACAGGGGAGAATGGGTATTGAGGCAAAATAGTTGTTATGTCAGTGGAGTAGGGTGGGTGGATTCTGTGCAGGTAAGAAAAATGTAAATTTCTATTACGTATATAGATATTACTGATTTATTGATTTTAATCTATTATAATCTAGATTTCATTCAACAAATATTTAGGTGGTATATGTTATATGCAAGACAACCATATATGGTATATATTATATGCTATTATTGAAATTAAGGCCAAATAATAACAACATAATGAACATTTGTGAATTATATTACTGATTTTATGCTTTATTTCTGATTTTATTCTTGAACATTTAGGTAATAATGAATATGAAAAATGCTAATCTACTTTGTTCTGGCAATAAGCAATAATATAAGAGTAGAAAATAATACTGGGTAATCTTTTTTAAAAACAATAAACATGCAAAATCGTGATGTGGACTGTTATATGATACTTTAAGAAAAAGAGGTAGCATATCCTTCAGAAGGGAAATGCTCTATATAGCATAAAACTACTTTTCTTCCTCATTTTATATTTAGATGAGTTTCAAAGATTGCTTTGTATGTTCTGAGAATTTTATAGGATTTATTAGTCTTGGCAGTGACTTAAGGCCAAAGGGCAACGGCAGGGGCAGCACAGAGTTACATTTGATAGGATATTTATCATGAGTCAAGTTTTCATTCCTTGTACTTCTAAGGAAATTACTATTTTGGGAATCCTAGAGTGGGTCTAAAGGTTAACAATTTTAATGTTGTATTAGTTACTTGGAAAATAGAATGATTTTCCTAAGGAATTGGGCTGGTGATGAAATGTTCTTTCTGGGATACTTGAGTCCCCAAATGTGATGGACTACACTGACCTCTCTTCCTTAATGAGGCAAGAGAGTGAAGAAGTAAGGCTGGGTGTGTGCTCTGAAATCAGGAAGATCTGGATTTAGACAATCTTAGTTTACATATTGGAGGGAATTGTTGTTACATATTCATGCCTACATGGATGTTGACAAAGTAAGTTAAGGCTGATCCTAGTCCAGGAACTTCCACTTCATCCACTCCCCACTCGCATGTCTCCTTTGGAATACCCCATGTTATACACTGAAATAAGCATATTTATGTATATTAACTTTTAAAATTTCTGAGTTTCTCTGCTGCTTGTGTATAGTTAGGCTTCCCAGTTGCATTGATAACCCCCTTAATCTCTCCTTCCTCTCCCTGCCTTCCTCCCTTCTCCCCCCCACCTTTATAGTCATGTTTCTCCCGGCTTGTATGCAATTTCAATTATGTTGAGTTTATTATTTAAGCTTAGCTAACTTTCATCTTTTCTTAGATTTTACTGTAGCTTCTACATATGAGAGAAAACATTTGGCCCTTAAGTCCTTGAGTTTGGGATATCACACTCAGCATAATATTTTCCATCTCCATCCATTTGGCTGAAACTGCCATGATATTGTTCTCTCTAATAGCAGAGTAGAATATATATATATTCTACTCTGCTATTAGAAAAAAATATATATATATTCTACTCTGATATATATATATGTATATATATATATATATATATATATATATATACCACAATTTTTGAATCTACTCATCCAATGAGGGGCATCTGTTTTTGGTTACATAGTTTAGCTATTATAAATTGAGCTGCTATAAACATTGATGTGGCTGTGTCTCTGTAGTATGTCGATTCTAGCTCTTTTGGGAAAATTCACAGGAGTGGGATGACTGGGTCATAAGGTGGTTCCAACCCTAGGTTTTTGAGGCGTCACCACACTGCTTTTCATAGTGGCTATACAAGTTTGCAGTACCACTGACAATTTGTTAACTTTTCTTTCTTCAACAACCCCTCCAGCATCTGTTATTGTATGTATTCTTCATTTTTGCCACTCTGACTGGAGTGAGGTGGAATCTTATTGAAGTTCTGATTTGCATTTTTCTGATTGCTAGTGATGTAGAACATTTTCTCATATATTTATTGGCTTTTGGACTTCCTTTGTTGAGAAGTTTCTGTTTGATACCCTAGCCCCTTTATTGATTGGATTATTTGTGAGTTTGATGTTCAGTTTTTTGAATTCTTTGTATATTCTGGATATTAGTCCCCTGTTGGAGATACAGCAGGCAAAGATTTTCTCCCATTCTATAGGTTCTAACTAAGACAAACTTAGTTTTGAACTCCTACTTTTCCAATTTCTATCTTGTAACTGGGGAGGTTATTTAATATGTTGAAATTTTCAAATTCCTAATGTATAAAATGGAAGTTATATGGTCTTCTCATGAGGACTAAATGAAGTATTTTGTAGAGTGTATTGCAATTTTGAAAGTTCATAAGTTATTGTTATTGTCTCTTTTATCCTAATCATTTACCAAGCTTGTAGGCTAAGTAATTTAGTTTTGGTTAAATTATTTTATTTTAGTTTAGTTTAGTTTAGTTTTGAGACAGGGTCTCACTAAGTTGCTTAGACCACACTAAATTACTGAGGCTGGCCTTGAACCCTCTGAGTGGTTAGGATTTCAGGCATTTGTGCCACCATGCCTGGCTGTGTGTGTATATATATATATATTTTTTTTTAATAGAGATGAATTTGATACACTGAAATCTTGTTATTAACACATTGACTTGCTATAATTGTCAACCAGAAATTTTAGTCTCACTTTTAAAATTATAAGAAGGTGTCTGTCACTGGGAGCAGCAAACAGAAAAGCTTAAGCCACATTCCTGACACCACGTGGAGAAGTGGGAGCTGCATTGAGTAATAAGAGCCATGTTTCTTTTCCAGATCATGTCAACCTAGTGTGGGAGCAATGCCCATGACCAGAGATCACTCTTTGACTTAGGGGATAATGAGATTGTAGTCCTTAATCCATCATGACACTATAGAACCATAATCAGTAGAACAGATATTTGATAGGGATCTTTTTTTTAAATCTTCTTTTTTGTTGATTTCCTTTAAATTGTTCATTCACTAAATGAAAAAGAGATATCATTATGGGTGATGAGCTGGATGAACCATTTGAGTCCTTGGACCAGTCACTGATTCCTTATAGGACTCTGGAGAATGGCTATGTAACCCAGTTTCCTTCCAGGTCAAGTTTTTTTTTTTTAATTTTCATGGCTGAGGACCGAACTCGGGGCCTTGTGCATGCTAGGCAAGTACTCTGCCACTTAGCTAAATCTCCAACCCCCCAGGTCAAGTTTTGATTATAAAATTGTATTTCTTCAAACTTTAGAGTCTGGAAGTAAAATGGGAGACACAGTAATGGCAAGCAGCCAGCCTTGGTTCCTTCCATTCCTGCTTCTGAGATTCCCTGAGAAGAGTGGAATTGCTAGAGTTGCTAAGCTCAGGACACTTGGTTACCATATGGCATCCTTCCCCTCTGAGATTGCAGGAAATCAGTCACTGTGCCACTTCTTACTGTGCTGGATGATGATAAAATGCTGTCTCTAAAATGGGTCCAGCTGAGACCAGGAAAACAAACAAGCAGCAATGATCCCAAATTAAATAACATGACTCACTCATCTTTATCATGGAGCTCCCAAATATCAAAATCATTTTTTTGTATTAGTTTACAGAAAAACAGACTTTTTAATTTTGCTTGAGCCCTGCTTTCTCAGGACTTGAACCTGGGAGCTTGGGCTAGAAGACAACGGGAGCAAAAGATATTAAACTATACCTAAAATATCTCTCTCTCCTGTCACAAAGTTACGGTATTGAAACAAGCGTGTGCACCTTAGTTCTTCTCCCTTAAGAAGAGTTCTTGTTTACCAGGAAACTGCTCTGTATCCCATTCAGATATATACTTGGTAAACATTAGTCTTGTAGATCAGCCCTAACTGATCTCCAAAGCATGGGCTACTTGGACTCAGCTAGGAGTCCTAGCTTCATTTTCCTTATGTGTCCATTTTATAACATGAGAACAGGTGTTAGAACATGCAATAACACCTGACACAGCCTGGCTCTTTAAAGGTAACAAAATGGTCACATGACTCATTTCAAATGCCCATGTCTCCTGCCCCAACATTTTGGCATCATATAAGAACTCCAGAATCATGACCCAGCCCCAAGGAAAATGTGAGAAGATCTTGACTTGATTGAAACTAAATCATTGACTAATAGAGTGAGAGATTCAAGTAATAGTTAATTTGAGTTATAGAAGAATACAGTTAGGCCTAAGGGAGACTCTGATCATATGTTGACAAAAACTCTGTTTCAATTTTTTTTTCATTCTCAGATCTCATATATCTGCCTCTCAGGAACCCTATGGCTGCTGGCTTCCATGGGCAGCTGGGAAGAAGTGAGGTCTCAGGCTTTGTTGGGGTTTTTAGCAGAGAGAAATTAACATGATACTTTCTCCTCTAAGGGATGGGCAAAGAACATCATCAGGGTACTAGTGAGAGCTTTGAGTATTGGACACTGGGAAAAGCTGGGAGGTTAGAGATCTGTGGGTTTCTGTACAGAAGACAATGTTTGCTCAGATCTCCCGACCCTCACAAGGCCAAGAAAGAATTTGCAGGAAACTAGATCTTCCTGTTTCTCAGGCTGTGAGAATACTGGGTGTGGTAGTTTCCTCTGGGACTCCCAAGGTCTAGAAGCCTCTCTGCTGTAAACTGTAGGCCCCTTGTAAGAGAGATGGCTTCATCTTTCATTATCTGTGGGATTTTGTCAATTAGCGTAAGCACCAATGAGCTGTTGAAGAAGAATAATCCATCAGAGGAGAGCAGTCATTAGAACAAACATATCATTGTTAGAGTGTTGGTGGACAGGGCTGGAGTGGTGGCTCGGCTATTAAGGTGCTTGCCTGGCATGCCCGAGTACACGAGTTCAAACTCCAGCACTCATGTATCAGAGCAATGAAAGCCATGTGAAAAACTCAATAAAAATTGATTCTTTCTGTCTCTTTCTCTCTCTCTCTCACTGTCCTTTTCTCTTTGAAAAAAAGAAAAATAAGTTAGTGGAGGAGATAGTGAGAACAGGAATTAAGAGCCTAGAGCAATGGCTGAACCATGGCTCAGCATTTGGAGGACTTGCCTGGCATGTGCAAGAACCCGGGTTCATGCTCCAGCAACATATACATAACTAAGTGTTGGAGAAACAAAGGCAGATGAAAAGATAAATAAAATTGATTCTTTCTCTTTCTCTCTTTCCCTCTTAACAAAAAGGGTCAAGAGCAGCATAAACACATCTTTTTGAAATGAAAACATGGTTCCCCATGTAAAACTTCAAGAAAATAATTGAAGGCAACAATAGTTTCTATTGAAATCTGAATGGGTGGTCTTAAAGATCTAGGCTTAAGAAATATCTCAAAGCACAAGGCAAAAAAAGTGAACCATGAAAGGAAATCAAAATCAAATTCAATGCATCCAGCATTTCTCCAAATTTCAAAGGGAGAGAAAATAACAAAAGGAAAAAATCAGTGATTTAAAATAACCAGAAGAAAGCTTCCCTAGTTTAAGACTTAAGTTTTGTAAATTCTTGAATGCTAGGGATATAGGGAAAAAAATCTCACAAGTTTCTAAGAAAAGAACAAATTATCTACAGAGAGAAAAAAATTAGATTTCTCATCTGCAATAATGGAAATGAGAAATAATTAACCAGTATCCATAGATTTTTCTAATAATAGGACCGTGACCAAATAACTCATTATCTGGACACGATATCATTCACCTCTCAGGTGAGAGAAAGATATTTGTAGATACACAAGGTGTAACTACTTTTGTATTTCATCATAAGAAAATCTACAAGAAAAAAACCAAATAAGAAATAGTCTAGATCAGAAATCTCAAGATATAAAAAAAGATGAAGAGAGAGAGGAAGAACTGGATGATAGAAGGGAAAGAATGTTAAAAGGGGAAGGCAGTGAAAATATTCTTCAACACTCAAGTAGAAGAAGAAAAGAGAGAAATAAAAGATCTAGAAATAAAAATATTCAACACCTTGCTTTCATATGATAGTCCAGTAGTACTCTCTAAATATGAGAGAAAAGGAAAAGAAGATAACTGTTTATGAAAAGGAAAAAAAAATCAAGTCTTTTTTTAAAAAAGTGAGAAAAACATTGATGAATAAAATTTGATCAAACAGGTATTTATAAGAAAAAGGTAGGGGGCTGTTCTGGAGACCAGGAAGTCCAAGATTAAGGCACCAGCAGATTCAGTGCCTGGTGAAGTCTCTCTTTCTAATTCACAGATAGTATCTTCTTTCTGTGTCTCACCTGGTAGAACAGGGTAGGTAGGGCTCTGGGGCCTCTCTTAAGGGCATTAATCCCATTCATGAGCACATGTCCTAATAATCCACTCACCTCTCAAAAACCCTACCTCTTAACACTGTCACATTGGTGATTAGATTTCAACTCTTAACAAATCCAAAAAAATAAGAAAGTTTATGAGTTTTGGTCATCACAGTCCAAAAAAGTTAACATATATAGTAATGTATGTCTTGTATGAAAGAGGAAATTAAAGAAGAAATATAAAAATGTCAAGAAACATTAGAAAGTTGAATGCTTTTAAAACAATGGGGCACAACAAAAACAATGAGGCCAAGAAAAATCTGAACTCAGAAGAAAAATATGGCCTTTAATTGTGGGTGCAAAAAAGTGAAAATAAAGGAACTAAATGCTTACCTTAACAAATCCAAGAAAGAATGACATGACAAAATAAAAGAAAATTTCAAGAAGTATTATTAAAGTAGAGAAGATAGTAGAAAAAGAATAAATTCAAAGATTGGTTCTTTAAAAAGAAAAAATTGATAAACACCGTGTGAGCCTACTAAGGAAAAAGAATGAAAATTAGGCAAGATTAAATATGTAAAAATAGGAAAGAGGTTAAAAGAATTCTAAGTAAATACTAATAGTGACTTGGTATCAATATCGTTAAAAGAAAAAAAACCAAGAAAAATGAACACTTTCCTAGGAAAATATACATTATCACAACTGACAGAAAAAATGCATAGACCAATTATTATAGAAAAGATTGGAGAAGTGATTAATGATCTGCTATTGAAACAGACTGCAGGCAGATGAATTTTTAATCTAACTATTAAAAATAGATAATTTCAAGATTATTTAAACTATTGTGTTAGAAGGATCAAAAGTTCTTCAGTTAATTTTATGAAGTTATAAAAACTCAAATACCAAAGCCTAAGAAAGAATCTAATAGCAATTAAAAATATAGGCCAATATCATCTCAGTAGAGATGACAAATATTTAAATATCGTATTACAGAATACAATGGAAAAATGAAGCTAAGGAGTAATACACTACAACAAACAGGTTTTATTAGAGGAATGAGAAGAAAGTTCCATAGCAGGAAGTCTAGCTACATATAGATTACATTAAAAATTAAAGGATAAAAACCCCTGAGCATGAACAACAGATTGTGGAAGGAAATGGATAAAGATCAAGTGAACTATGCTAAAAGTAACTCTCAGCACAAGAGGAACGGGAGTAAATTACTTAAAAAAAGCAAGCTACCAGCCAACTGTCTTAAGCTGCAAAAATTAAGCATTTTATTTTATATTCACTATCAGACAAGTAGTATAATCATTTACATTGGTGCTTCCAGCAATTATAAATAAAATAACTGGTATAAATAATGACAAAAGGTTATAAAGCCCATAATACTGATGATACACCTATTTTCTTTGAAAACCCAAGAAATTCTCATGAAAAAAATGAGAATTTGATGCATTGAAAGTATACAAAATGAATTATAGGGCTCAAGGGCTGGAGTGGTGGCTCAGTGGTTTTGGCACTTGCTTGGCATGCATGAGGATGGGGGTTTGAACCCCAGCACCACATACACAATGAAGTGTTGGAGCAAATAAAGCCACATGAAAAACTAAATAAAAACTAATTCTATCTCTCTCTTATTTAAAAAAGTTATAGAAATCACCAACTTTTATAATTCAGGCAAAATCACTTAGAAAAGGATATAGGAATAACATTTGATTCAGAAGATAAACACTGCAAAATATTTGCTATAAATTTGGTAATATTGGTACAGGGCATATTACAGGATTGTAATAATATATTATTAGGAGATACAAAACAAAATATAAACAAATGGAAAAGCTATCATCTTCTTGGATAGAATGATTTATTACAATGCCAATTATCTAAAAATTAATAATAAATCTATACAGTTCCAAATATTCTTTTTTCTCTGACTTAAAAATGTCATTTAATAACTTAAAAGGGCTTAAGTTGTCTACATACAATAGTATATGGCATCTATATGCAACAGTAATTATTAATAATTTCAGTCTTTAACTTGGAGTTTTTTGAAGACTTGTTGAGAATCATCAAAACAACACTGGAAAAAGTTCTAAGCACTTTAATGAAAACATTTCTATACAACAAATGTTAAATTATATATAGTAGGTTTTAAATATCCATCTCCCATTTCCTGCTCCATAAGTGGTGAGATTAAGGAGTTAATTAAGTCTAGGAGGCTGGATTTAATCAAATTTGATTGTGCATTAGAATAACATTTGGAGCTTCATAAGAACATAGACTCCAGATTTTCACCCGAGTTCCATCATTCAGAATCTGCAGCAAGAATTTTAGGAATCACTGACAAAGTTTATGCTGTGATGGTCACTTCTTTCAGGGTGACTTTTCTGTGCACACAAATCTGGAAAAGGGCACTCAAAGTTTCCATTGGGAGGATTTTCATTTAAATCTTACTTGTGAGAAATTGCTCACTCTGTTGAAATGGGTATCAACATTGGCTTTTAAAAATTTTTTCACCATGGATGGAAAAAAGGGGCACTTAACCACTGAGCAACATCCCCAATCTGTTGTTTCTTATTTTGAGACAAGTCTCCCTAAAGTAGCTCTGAACTAGCCTTCTGAACTGCTGGGATTACAGGGGTATGCCACCACACTCAGCTTGAAAATGGATTTAAAAAATAAAACTGTCACACTGTTGGTGGGACTGCAAGCGTGTACAGCCACTCTGGAAAGTAGTGTGGAGATTCCTCAAAAAACTAGGCATGGAACCACCTTATGACCCAGCTATCCCACTCCTGGATATTTTCCTAAAAATGCTAGAATTGGCTTATTACAGAGATACAGCTTCATCAGCATTTTTAGCAGCTCAATTTACTATAGCTAAACTATGGAATCAACCTAGATGCCCCTCACTGGACAAGTGGGTCCAAAAACTTGGTACATATGTATAATGGAATTCTACTCTGCTATCAGAGAGAACAATATCATGGCATTTGCAGCCAAATGGATAGAGATGGAAGAAATTATGCTGAGTAAAATAATCCAAACTCAGAGACTCAAGAACAAATTTTTTCTCTTGTATGTGGAAACTAGAATACAACTGGAAACAGACTGAAAGTTGGGTAAGCTAATAATAACCTCAACATGGCAGAATTATTACATGAGCAAGGGGAACCTTGCCTATGATGCTGGGGGATGAAGGGAGGGGATCAGGGAGTGGGGGAGGGAATAGGAAGGACATCAAGGTAGCTGGAGGGTGGGAGTAGGGGGGTTATCTACCCAATGGGGACTTCCATGTGAAGCCCAACTAACACGGGGGTAAAGTAGGGGGAAACATGGGACTGGGGGGAACTTGAAGGAGGGAGATCATGGACTGGCATCAGCCTCAGCTTGCTCTGCCATTATGCATGTGTTCACAATTGTGTGGCAATGATTCCCTCCTAAATATAAGACTATGTTGAATGAATAAAAAATATAAATTGATGTTTTAAGTTTAAGGAAACATGCAATGTACACTCTGCTTTCTTGTAGCAGGAAGCAGTAAAATTATGTAGAGAATAACTTCAAGAATTGGTTTTGTTTGAAACAGGCTTTGCCTTTTTTTAATTGAACCACTGTAACTCTTGATTTCTTCATCTATAAAATGGGCATAACAGTACTTACTTCATCTGATGATTGTGCCTGTAGCACACTCATACTTTAGTGTCAGCTTAAAGCCAACAAGCAGAAACACTCAATGCCCTCAGCAAGAGTTATCAGAAATGGCATTAATCATATGCCTCAACATGGGGTTAAGGTATAGTCGATATTTAATAGACACTCTTGAATCAAGATTCAACCTTGTGTGATTCACACTGAAGTTTTATCAAACACATTGATTATTCTTTTTTTGCTGTTATTGGTATCATTTCTATGAAATATTTTTCAATGTCCTTAAGTCTTGCAGGTTTGTGAATACAAATGAATTCACCTTAATATTCAGTGTCTAAATAAGGTTTAACAATCAGCTTAAGTAATAATTATTCCCTCTGACCCAGGCTCTTCTGTTCATCACAGGAAATCCTCAGCTATGTCTCCAAGGTGCTTAGGAACAATTTTACTCCATCTCTCTTCTGTACTAGGATTCTCGTGGTTCTCTTGACTCTGTACTGGTCACCAGTGTCCTTCCTGAGAATATGCCTTCACTGGGAAGAGCAGTCCTTATTGGTGTCAAGGCTGCACAGAAGTCTATGGCAGATAAATGGACAGAATGGCTCTGTGCTGTACTTTGTCACGAGACTCACAGTAGCAGTTCACAGATGGGACAGCTCACAAAGTCATTTGTGAAAATGATTCCTCAGCTACTGGCTACTGTCTTTCTTCAGCAGGGTTCAAAACAATTTTAAGACTGAGGGAGAGTAGAGAATACAGGCAACATGTGAGCAGTTCCCTCCACTCCTTTTGACAGTTTTCCAAGCCCACCATCACAAAAATATTCTTCTTTCTTTGTTCAGAAACATAAATGCTGAATGTCTCCTCTAAAACAGAAGGCTGGAAATGACATTAGTCCATCAGGTTCATAAATGATAAGTTGTAAATCCCACCTTGGTCTTAGGTGGATTACCGAAGGCCTCATCTTCCCTTCCTATAAACCTATCATCTAGCATCTGACTGACATAAAGCGCTTGTTGAAAAATCATCTTATCAGTTATTGTTCTGTTCCTCTTGTTGCCTTTGAAAGTGAAGCAAGTGCTTGTGGGAAGAAGAATCACACATTTCCGAGAATGAGCGCACTCTGGCCCATAGTTGCCTACTTCTCTAGCTTCTCTGGGGACCCAGTACTCTGTCTCCAGAGCAACATGGAGCTCTGGGGATTTCTGTTGTGCTAGTATTGACGTGTGAGCACTGACCATAATAGTTAACATAATAACAATGGCACATAATACAGAAATGATTTAATCTTATTCTTGATTCTTGAAAAAGTTTTCTTGAGAGAATGTGAGAGTTGTCAGTGCCACTGTTATCCTGTTACTTTTTTTTTTTTCTTGAAATTCTGGTAGGGTACATGAGAAACCATGATAGAAGGTTTATAGTAAAACTTTCACTCCTTCATAGGATTGATGGAATGATATTGTAATACAGTACTGGTTGAAGTGCAGCATAAAGTGTCATCTACTGTGTCTAGTGTAAATGATCATGTAATAGCAATTAACAAGAAGGCAATGTAGAATTGCTCCTCTTTTTCACTTGATCCTAGCAGTACTTTGCTGGCATTGCTGATGTTTTAGTTTAATTTTGGATGATGCTCAGCCACTTCTTTCCAATTCCCATTTCTACATCAGGGTGATGTCTACCCTAGATACACCTTAGGTCTCATCTCTCCAGTTCTCACAAACTTACATTTGGGCGTCAATCAAGGACATGGTAAGGCTTAATGGGTGTCACTCCCACAAGTGCTATAGTGGATAGGCATTAGATGAGAAGTTCAGGAAGCATAGTCTGCTCTGCCACTTATAATCTGTGAGAGTTTAACCAACCACTACAAATTCTGAGTACAGTTTCTCCACTTAAAAATCAGGATAATGTTACCATCTCATAAATTTTTAGAGGAATAAGAGAAGGGTTGAAACTGACAACATTCTCAGTACAAGGTTTAGTTCACAGTAGGTGCTCAACTTATGTTGATTTACTCAAAAGAGGACAATTTTGATCCATATAAAAATGGCTTTGCTTCATATTATTTGTGATTTGAAGGGCCATTTTTCTTTTAATCACATTTTATAGGTAATTGTCAGTTCTGAGCTCACATTTCTTCATATAAGGAAGACTGTACACTTGTGTTAATCTTTGCTATGGTCTGAAATGAACCTAAGTTTGCTTGTGACAGGAGTCAGGATCACAATAGTCCAAAGAATGTTATGTGTGGGCGAACTCCCCCCCTCCGGTTGTATAAAGTTTATTTCATTTTAAGGACATGATTGTTTCCCACTTCCAAGACATTAATGATTAACATGGTGAACAACGAAACTTAAAAATCCCTGATTTTTTCTATAATCTTTTGTAGTTGTCTAAACTGAAACAGCTTTCTAAATCTACATATTCTAACTGCTGTGGTTCAACATTTTGCTTAGAGCTAAGCGTGAGTCCTAACTCTTCCTCATCTCTTCTGTAGGTGCGAGGTACCTGCTGGATGCGACTGCACCTGATTTTATTTTCTAACTTTCAACACAGTCTTCTATTCTTTTGCTTCACAAGGATGCCTAGTTGAAAGATCTAAGGAGCATCTTCAAAAATTCGAGGTGCTCGCTGTCTTATGGTGAGCTCTCTGTGATAAGACGCGCCCCAGGACCTGGTGCCCTAGGCCCGCGAGGTAGAGGAGGAGGTGACTCGCAGCGCAGCGCGCGGGCCAACGCCCTTTCACATCTCCTTGGGAGGGGACACCGCCCAGGCACTCCGGTTGCTAGGTCTTCTGTTTGCCGCGTTCTACAGAACTCCTGAGCGCGACCACGGCTAAAGGAGAGGGGGGTGGCAGGAAAAGCTGGCACACTGTCTTCAGTAAACCACGAGGAGAAGCAGCGGTTCCTCCCTTGGTCCCTCCAGCCCCAAGCCCTTGCCCTGCAGGACGCGCCGAGCTTTCCCTTCGTTTTTGGTTGTTTTCAGCCTTCGCGGGCCCTCGGCGCTCCCTTCACCCGCGCCTCTCCACACGACGCGCTCCCCCAGTCGCAGCGGCGAATGGTCTGGCCCTTCGGTAGCCGCCACCCCCTTGGGCAGCGACAGCTGTTCCAGCGGCTCCGGGTCGAGCGCCGGAGCCCCGAGCCGTGGCTGCCGCGGGCGGTGGGCGGGCGGAGGGGATCAGCGGACCACCAGGCAGCTGCCGGGCTCGGGGCAGCCGCCCGCCGGCCAGTGCAGCGCGGGAGCCGCCGAGGGAACGCCGGCAGTGGGGAGGCGAGAACAAGGGCTGGGCTTCCTTCACCCGGTGAGTACCTGCTGCCGCCATCCTCCCCGACCTCCTCCCACCGTCCCCTTGTCCCCGAGGTCCTGATCCTGTGACCGTCCCGGGAGCAGTGTCCTCGGCGGGAGCGGCGGAGCGGAGAGCTGCTGCTGTCAGGCTAATGATTCAGCACCATTCGCGCGGAGAGGTTTGGACAGAAGGGGGAGGGGGAAAGGGGACGAGGTCAGTTGCGGGTCTCACCCCAGTTTCTAGGCTCCCTCAAGACGACCCGGGCGGCAGAGTCTGGTGGGATGAACAGAGAGGCTCGCTGCCGGCTGCTTCTGCGATCCGTGCTTTCCCCACAAGCTAGTACAAACCTACGCGCGTGTGCCCTGCATTCTTAAAAGTGTGTCAGATTAATGTCTTTCCCCCACATCCTAACCAAGTCTAGGGCCCCTGTAGATACCTCTCAGTTTCTCTGCTTCTGCCTCCATCTGATTCATGCCGTCATTCACTTTATTTTATATCACAGGATTACCTGCACTAATGTGAAAGATGTCCTATCAATGTCTGGTATTCTGGGTGGGTTTGATTGGTCCTGGCATAGAAAGAAAAGATTTAAGGGAGGTAGAAAGCAATGCTTTCAGATTCTGTAGTATTACTTTTATATATAATATTTCATTAAATCCTCATAACAACCCAGAAACCAAAGTGGAAATTGAAGAACAGAGATGTTAAATTACATTCTCAAGGTCACAGGATAGGAATTTGAATTCAGAACTTCCCAATTCAGAAGTCCTTGCACCTTAATGTACTAAATAGTAGTGGGTCCAAAGTGTACTCCTATGTGCACTGTTAGCTATGAAATATAGAATTTATATAGGAGTGATCTCAAGCAATAGCAACAACAACCTGTAAACTTTCTGTATGTGGAAATACTGCTCTTTTAGAATGAAAGAACATTTTTTTTCTGTTCTTTGTGTGGAAAAAGTTAATTTTTGTAGTATACATTCAGCAAAAAATAATATTTGGACAACATTACATACATAGGACAAGTAGGTCATAATGGATGTTCAGCACTTTTTTTGACAGTGATATATGCTGGATGCTCCAGTGATGGAGAAATCAATTAGTAAAAAAAAAAAAAAAATCTGGATTTTTAAAAAAAATTTTAGGTAGCATTTGAAATAAGAACAACCATCTGGTTCCTGGGCTGTGTGACATAATCACACACAATAGGGTGATAAGATGAACCCAGACTCAGGCAATGTTATTTGATTCATTACCGCTCTGTAATTTGACAGGGATAATTTGACAGTCCCTGTAGACTAAGGAACTGAAAAACAGAGACTGTCCAGCAAGAGTATTCAGTAAGTGGTGGATTGTGGACAAGCATTGACTCTTAGGTGCCATCTCACTCATTTTAAAAGCATGTGCTGTCATAAAATAGAGTTCTATGTATGGTGGGAAGTTGAAGTGATTTGTTTTTGCCCTACCTTTCAGCATCAACAGTTTTATTGACCTTGTATGCTCTTTCTGCAAAAATTTAATGGGTGCTGTGTCCTTTTTTTATCTTTTGGTGGATCATTTGATTTGCTTTCTTTCATGATTTATGGATTTTCTCTTAAAACCTGCAACTCTTTTTGGTGTCTCAAGAGGCTGGTTGCTATAGGACAAATGTTTGTTTTTTCAAAGTACAAGCATAGTATTTGATGGCTGATAGGAAAATAGTCATTTAATCTATCATTTCTAAAGTACTGAGCCATTTACATTGGGGAATTTTTTCTTAAGTTAGTAGGAAGATAGACGAAAATCTACTGCCTAAATAGGGTCATAAAATGGGAACATAAATAGATATTTTGTTGTTTAGACAAGACTATTAGAGAAGTAAGGTCCTATCTGTAGTCTTAAATTTCATTCTGAGAAGATCATTTCTTTTTGTGTTTATATGGCTGGCTATTGGCTATACCCTGAACCTTTGGAGAAGCATTTTGCAACCCAGTGTCTTTAATCCCAAGGGGAAAGCAGGATTGATTTGAATGAATAAGCAAAAATACAGCATCATTGTTGTTTTTTTTTTTTTTAAAGGAAAGTGCATGTCCTAATGATGGATGTCAGCAGCAGCACTTTAAAAGGATGCATCATGTTTTATTTAGATAACATCACTGAAAGTATGAATATAATCCCAGCTTTAGAACTGTACTTTCTATCTGTCCCTCTGTGTATTTATCCAATTACTGCTGTCTGCACACAATCTAAATTCCTGACTTCAAGGAACTTAAAGTCTAGCTAGGGAAATATTTACTTATACATGACTAATTAACAAAATAATTTAGAATGGGCTTAATATCAGAAAAAGGTGATACAGTATTAACTGCTATAGAAACACCTTAGGAAAAAGCAGAAAGAATGGAGGCTGAGGTGATCAGAGCATTAGCAAAGTCTTCATGAATGGAAGTGAATTAAACCAGCCCCAGAACTGGTAAGCATTTCCTTAGGCAGGAGAATGGCAAAGGTTCAGCTGAGAAGTGCTCTTGTATTATTTGGATACATGGCTACGGTATGAAGAATCTTGCATGCCAGGTGTCAGATCTGGTTTTGACATGGTAATAATAGAGAACTAGTGTAGATTCTTTCTTTTTTAAATAATACATATTATTTTTTAAAAAAAATATTTATTTATTTATTTTTATGTGGTGTTAAGGATTGAACCCAGTGCCTCACATGTGCTAGGCAAGTGCCCTGCCTTTGAGCTGCAACCACAGCACGCTAGTGTAGATTTCTAAGCAGGCCAAGTTTCTCTTGCTCTTGTTTTCCACATCCCTTGCCCCAAATTCCTTTCCAGAAATTGATATATTTGCTGATAGCAAAAGAATTTGTTATCAATTAAATGCAGAAAAAGTTTTCTTTGTAAATAAATTTTTTCCTTTCCAAGAAAGTTCGACTGTTTAAAAAATCCCCCAATTATAGAAATATGAATAATTAAGAAACTGAAACAATACGAAAAGGAAAAACACACCATGATCTTACCAAGCAAAGACAATCATGATTAATATTTTGAGTTTTTCCATGTGTAGTTTTCATCATGTTGTATAATTACTTTTAAAGGTATTTTTAACATTAAACTCTAACATTAGTTTTCACTGAATTACAATTGGGCAGTAAACATGTAAAATGAATATATAGTTTTCCATTAGGTGGATGTATTAGAATTTCCTAATCATTTCTCACTGTCACTGTGTTATTGATAATAAAAAGTAAAACCATGATGGAATCTTTGTTCATAAGCTTTTTCTTTATTTTGACTATTAATTCATTAGGATAGTGGCTTTGGGTAAAGGGTATGAGTTCTTAGGGTTAGACTAATTTAAGCACATTTTAATACTGTTGGATTCTATATGTTTCATTTGCAACATATACATATTGAATATAGAATATGTGCATATCAATATTAAAGGTACTCTATATTATCTCTGGCTCCTTAGATTGTATTCATTCAGGCAACCTCTTCTTTTGATTAGAAAGATTAACTAAATCATAGGAACTGGAAGAAAGACAAATAGAAGGGACTGTGGAAGAGGGAAGCTGTAATTAAAGTGGTAGAACAGGTTTAGTGAAAGTGAACAAGAATTTATAATCTTAGAAGGGGCATACATGATCATCAATTCTCAGGGCCTAGCCTTGTATTTGTGGACCTTAATTTGAGATCTCCACCTCCCTTCCCATAGAACACACCATACACTGTATCTGTTTCCTTCAGACTTTACATTCCATCCTCCTGTATTAGATTCTCAGGTCTCCAGCTTCATTATCCCAATAATTCAAGGCATAGATATGAACTTACTCTTGCACTCTTACTTTGGAGAATTCACATTGGTGAGGACTGGAATTTAGGACCTTTGCCCAAATCTCAGCAGAAGCCCTGGGTATAAGGTACAAGGGTGTATGGGAAGCACAGTTGGTGGACACTAAAGACTTCCTTGAGTACATTTGTCAGAAGTGAGTTTTTTTTTTTTTTAAACAGTGGCCACTTTGAGATGCCTAACATTCCTGACATCACCCCCAGTATTCAGATACCTTTCCCTGTTCCTGTTGTAGGGGCAACATCATCATAAGAAGAACTGGGACCCAATGTTGGATAGGTGCTTTGGTCAGGCCCCTGACTTACTCTTCCAAGTTCTCACCTGAGCCTCCTCTGGGACCTGCTTGCACTTGCCTTGGGTCCAAGGCTGGGAATCTGTCAAGGCATATAGGCCATGAAACATCTCTGAGTACCAGTGAAAGGGGAGTCAGGGGTATGAATGTACCTTGCAGGCACAACTAGGGAGCAGAGGCAGATTTTTATAATATGCCATCATTCTTGGAGAAACCTGAAAAGAAATAATGACAATTAAAACATCATGTTACAAACCTCAAAGAGGCCATTCTCTACCTTTTTCATGTCCCAAGGAGATGATTTCTGTTGGAACTGGGCATTTAGGTGGGTAGAGTATTTTAGGCAGAATTTGATCTGTGTTTAGTTGGGACCCACTATTAAACAATTCACTTAAACCTTAGAAGGTGGTAAATCTTTGTCCATTTCTCTCATCATTATCTGTCACAATTGAAGTGGGACTCAGCAGTTTCTATAGAGTTTAAAGGAAAGGAAAGTTACATTTCAATATGCTTGCCTATTCTCTGCTAACCTTTATTTCCCATTTGACATTTATCTGTTAACATTTCTGTTCTTAGTACACATAGTAGTTGACAGAGCTAAAGCACTGGGATTCTTTAGGCTCTGGGAAGGTGAATGATAAGTAAATTTTCTTCTTCTCTTTTTTTCTTTTTACTTGCAGGTACCTGGTCAGCACACACACATTTCAGTTTGGTCAAGTACTCATGGGGTCTTCTTTCTGGTTGGCCCAAAGATCTTTGAGAATGCTTTCCTTGAGGAAAGAAATGATACTGTTAGTCCACTGGGTGTGCTGAACCATCTAGTTTGCATTTTCAAAATTGTACTGTGGCACCTGAGCTTCCAAACTTCTGTGTTATTTTTGTCCCTCTGCTTAGCCATGTGAAATGGAAAGTTATATTTGACAAGTGTTATTTTTGAACATTTCTCTTACCACTATTTTGTAAAGTGTGAACTGGTGCCACAGCTGATTTGGCAAGATGGCAGTAGTCTGTTTTTTATAAAAATTGTCCTTTCTTTTCCATTTGTATATGTGCAGTGAGTGACATTATCTATTTTAAGTAATTCAAACATTTGTAGATTTAGAAGGTAGAGCAGCAGTAATCCTGGCAGCAGCTTCAAGATCATTTCAAGGCTTTGGATCAGAATTTTGTGGGTGCTTAGATATACCTCTTTTTTTTTTTGAAGAGAGAAGGAAAGTGAGAGAGAGACAGAGAGGCAGAGAGAATCAATTATTTTTTAATTGAGGTTTTCACATGGCTTTCGTTGCTCTGACACTTAGTTGTGTACGTGGGTGCTGGGGTTCAAACCTGTGTACTAGTGCATGCTAGGCAAGCACCATAACAACTGAGCCACCACTCCAGTCCCAGTATACCTTTTTTTAAAGATAGTACTATCTTTCTTTCATAAGTGAAATGACCCCACTTCAGCTTTGTGTTTAACTGATGTAGTCCTTCTGTGTCGTGAATGTGTGGAGTATTGTTAGAAAAAGTTAGGAACTGTAGGTTTAATTTGAATCACTATTTGTTGGAAATATTTTCATGTGTTTTTTCATCATTATTATTTAAAATCTATGTTTTAATTTACTTAGCAAATAGAGTCTATGTGTAACATTTTCAGTGATTGTTAAAAAGTTAGGACAATAATTTCAGCACACTTCTCAATCTGTATTTAGAACACTGCAGCTAAACCAATGTTGGATCCCCCAACATGAGGCCCAGCTGACTTGTAAAAGAATTGGTGGTAAACAACTCTAAGGGGTCCAACTGGCTTGTAATTAGCAAATTGCCTGACCGCATGACTAAGCTATTCGGCCACTCCTTTGTTACAATTGGATAAATGTGTTTGCACTGTACCCCTATTGGTTATTGTAATAGATAAATAGAGTAGCGACTAGTCAGGTAAGGAAGTTGCCAAAGGAGAAGCAGTAGCCAGAGAAAAGCAAGCAAGCAAGAAAGCAAGCAAGCAAGCAGCCCTGTCCCGAAGGAGGAAAGCATAGAACCAGAGAAGAAGGCAGTCAGGAGGAAAGCAGCCCTGTCTTGAAGGAAGAAAGCAGAGAAGACGCATAGAACCGGAGAGATCAGCGGAGAGATCAGCAGAGACGTCGGAGAGATCAGCAGCGGTAGAAGATGCAGGTCCCATGTTCTGGCCCCCAGCGTTTGCCCCCTCGTTCCGGGCTCCCCAA
>PVKS010014172.1:0-48970 GCA_004027875.1 Aplodontia rufa | reverse complement strand
CCCTCCCCATCCCCCTCCCTAAGCCTACAAGTATCCTAGGGAGTCATCCCCCTATTGCGTTGAGATTCATACCATTTGAAGTTATTGTTAGGTTAGCCGTCTAACCTACTGCTTCCCCATGTATTCTAGCTTCCACAGATGAGAGAAACCATTCGGCCCTTTAGTCTCTGAGATTGGGATACTTCATTTAGCATAAGTCTTTCCATCTTCATCCATTTGATATCAAAAGCCATAATATCGTCTTCTCTAATGGCCGAGTAATATCTACTCGTTTATATTTGCTGAGATTTCCTTTGTGAACTAGAATATGTAACTTACTCTTTACTCCCCTGAGAAGAAAAAAATATACTTATGCAATCATTTAATTCTGGAAAACGCACAATTACATATTGTGCATTTATATCTGTTATAGAGGGAGAAATTTAAAAGAGTCAAGAGACAGGTGTGGGTGATGTGGGTGATTCTGAATTAGGATCAGGGGCATATCACATTGTTACTATGTATGCATTTACAATTGTATGACAACACAACTCCTCAATTAAATTGAAAAAAAAAGAAACTAGATGAGTTTATTTGGGTGGATGAAAATTGCAACTGAAGAGAAAAATTTTAGGCAGGCCACAATGTGCTCCAGGGTCTTATAGACTTCAGAAAAATTTTGAAGGTAAAATTATAAGTAGGTTTGGAGATTACATCAATAGGTATGTCAAAAATTTCAGTTAGTGAGACCAATGTAGAAAGCTGTCTTTCGAGAAAGCAATTGAATAACTCAAAGAATATACTTAAAGCAGTTTTCATAAATAGAACAAGGAAAGGGCAAGAACAAAGAAATTTGTGGGAAAGAAAGGGTGTCCAAGGTGAGTTGACCCTATTGGTGATCAGAGGATTGGAATGTTCTGCTCACAGGATGTACAAACCACAGGTCAAGCAAGTTACATAGGGTCAAAAGGTTATTTTGAGGTAAATATGACTGAAGTCTGATCTCTCATGTCCTCTCAGTCTAATATTTTTGGACACTTCAATTTTCCTTTATCTATTTCATTTTCATTTATCTCTACCATCAAAGGCATTACCATAGCAGATATAAACTTTCTCAAAGATTTGCACAATTTTTCTGTGGGTGGAAAGAAAAATCCTTAATCTTGTTAAGAGTGAAGATATTAAACTTCATAGTTCGACTTTGGACAATTTTGTTAAATTTATTTTTTCCATTGTTTTCTAGTTGGAAAACTAGATTATTATGAAGAAATCATATCAATAATTCCTAGTTCAAAATTCTCAGGCCTTCTGTGCTTTAACTTTTGTTATGAGCTGAATTTTGTCTCCTTCCTTACCAGATTTTCATGATGAGGACCTAACTCCTTGTACCTCAAGATATGTCTGTATTTGGATAGAGTCTTCTAGAAGGCAGTTAAGCTGAAATGAGGTTATTGTAGTAGGCCTTAATCCAGTATGACTGCGTCCTTAGAAGATGAGGAAATTTGGACATAGTCATGTAAAGAAGGGGAGATAATATGAAGACACAGGGAGCAGATGGCCATCTGGAAGGCAAGGACAGAGGCCTCAGAAGAAACCACGCACACCCACACCTTGATCTAAGACTTCCAACCTCCACATTGCAAGGAAATCAATTTCTGTTCTTCAAGCCACCTAGTCTATGGGACTTTGTTGTGGCATACTTAGTGAACAATTATGCTGGATTTACATCTATAAAAAAGGTTTCGTGTGTGTGTGAATTCTTGATGTGTTCTATTATTTCCTTTTATTCCTCCCTTTTCATCTCTGTCATATAATGTTTCATGTTTCTTAGAATGACTGGGTGGCAGTATGTAGAATTATACCATGGAATAAAGGAGGTTTATTTTAAGATGGGAGAAAGAAAATTATTTAGGGAGATGTAGGCTCCTGTCCGCATTGCAAATCGTTATTTATTTAGTCATTGCTTTCACTTTAAAAAAGGTTAATCGTGCTTCCTTTTGCTCCATGATGACACCTGCTGTCACATGGGATAGAGTCACAGTACTAAATATTCCATAAGCTGTGATAATATGCATAAAACATCAAGCAAAGTGTTTTGCATATAGCAAAATAAGAATATTGAAGTTAATAGTTTGGTTTATTGTTTTAGGAAATTAATACAGAAATTTTTTTATAATATAGCTATGACATATAGAAAACATAATTTACTGAGTTTCTAAATCTGCTACCATTCCTATTGTGATAGTAATGTAGGAGACTATCATAGGTATCTACATATAGTAAATGCAGATGATATTTAACATGAATTTTGTGAAATGATGTATAAATTTTTGTATGATTGCAACTGAAACTGATATACTTTTCATAAAAAATGTGAAATAAAGAAATTTTGCATTTTGCTATACATATACAGATGACAAACTTCATAGATTATATAATAAATTCTGAAACTGAAGAATATTTTAGCTTTCCTGCTCATAGCTTTAACCTCCATTGACACGCAATGAAGTGTAATTCAACCTTAAAAGGAAAAAATTTTCTGATATATCATACAACATGGATAAACCTTGAGCTAGTATTTTCTTTTTGACTATTTTTTATGTGTATAGATTTTAGTTCCTATGTATCTTGATGAACAAAGTAAGGGAAGCAGATAAAAATTTGAATTCTTTGTAGTAGTTTCATCATAGTGATATTATATTATTTCTCACAGCAACAATGCCTAACCCATTTGATATTCTAAATTGTCTTAAATTATCCACAGCTTTCTAGTATGGTGTTCACTTTTATCTTTTCTCCTTTCTTTTTTGTATTTAACCTGTCTTATTTTAGGAAGTATTTGATGTACGGTAGACTATTCTACACAAATTTAAATGCATAAATTATAGTCAGGTGCCTATGAAAATATAAATTAGAATAGGAAAATAAGGAATGCAGATAGGAAATTTACTCAACTTGAATAATAGATTCAGCTTTGAGATTTGTAGTGATCTAAGGAAAATGCTGATCATTCAGTTTCTGAGAAAGCATATATTCTAAATCAAAGAAAAGTTTTCCAGCCATTTAATCCTTAAAGAAATATTTCATATGAAAGTATTATAGAGGCCCAATTGATATAGAAAGACAGAATACAGCATAGGAACAAACACCATGGCAAATTTTCTTAAAGCTAATAATGAATATCATGAAAAGTGCCTGCTACAGTGATTTTTACAGAGAAATAGATTTCACTCCACTCTATTTAAATTTCCTAGTCATTAGTCTTAAAATATATACAGAAATGAACCCCAGAAAGTTCTGATTACAATTATTTTCAATAGTTAATTTTTGCATTTGTGTAGCCTTTTTTTCTTATGTAGCAATGAGAACTTCATCTACGTTTTTCTTTTTTATTGAGAAATTTATTTGTTGAACAATCATATGCTTTTAACAAAATAATATCATATGTATATAGATTCTGAAGATTAGATTTACACCCAAAAGTGACCCCCAAAGTACCCACCCTTATCCCTCCTCTCCCCTTCCCAACACATTTCAAAAATATATTAGGTTGTATAACATTACAAATTATCTGGATTTATCATGTGAGAGTAGACCTCCTTTCTCAATGTCCAGGGTCTAGATCCAGCCTCCACAGATGAGTGAAGACATTTGACCTGTTCTCTGGGTTATGCTGATTTCAAAAGCATAATTTATTCCATAGACATCCATTTACCTTCAAAGGCTGCAATATCATTGTTTCTAATTGCTGTGTAAAATTCCGTGGTGTAAATGTACCACAGTTTTTGGATCCATTCATCCAGTGAGGGACGTCTGACTTGTTTCCATAGTCTAGCAATAGTAAATTGAGCTGCTATGAACATAGATATTGCTGTGTCACTGTAATGTGCTGATTCTAAATCCCCTGGAAAAATACCCAGGAGTGGAATAGCAGGATCATATGGTGGGCTCATCCCTAGTTTTTTGAGGATTCTCCACACTGCTTTCCATTCTGCAGCTCCACCAACAGTGTGTTAGTGTGCCTATCTCTGCACAGCCCCTCCCACATCTATTATTGTTTATTTTCTTCATTTTTGCCATTCTGACTGGTGTGAGGTGATATCTTAATGTGGTTTTTATTTGCATTTCTCTGATTACTAGTGATTTAGAGCACTTTCTCATGTATTCATTGGCTTGATCAATGTCCTCTGATGAGAAGTTTCTATTTAGCTCTTTGGCCCATTTATTAATTGGGTTGTTTGTGTTTTTGTAGTTGAGGTTTTTGAGGATTTTGTAGATTCTGGATACAGGGCCCCTGTCAGAGGAATCATAGCCCATGATTCTCTCCATTTCTGTGGGAAACCTCTTGACTCTTGATTGTTTCCTTGGCAGTGCAAAACTTTTTAGCTTTATGGCATCCCATTCACTGATTTTTTACTTTACTTCCTTTACTTTAGGAGACATGTTGAGAAAGTCTTTGCCTACTCCCAAATGCTGAAGTGTTGGACCTAATTTGTCTTCCATCAGTTGCAAGGTAGCTGGTTTAATTCCTAGTTCCTTGATCCATTTTGATTTGATTCTGGTGCAAGGAGAAAGATATGGGTCTAATTTCAACTTTCTGCAAGTGGCAGTCCAGTTTTTCTAGCACCATTTGTTGAAGAGGTTGTCTCTCTGCCATGTAATATTTTGTCCCCCTTTGTCAAAAATCAGATGTTTAAAGATTTGAGGGTTTGTTTCAGGATCTTCTATTCTATTCTATTGGTCTTCTTTCCTATCTTGATATCAGTACCATGCTGTCTTTGTTACTACAGCTCTATAGTATAGTTTTAGATCTGGTATGGCAAAACCGCCTGTTTCATCTTTCTTGCTTTGTAGTGTTTTGGCAATTCTTGGTTTCTTATTGTTCCAAATGAATTTGAGAATTGTTTTTTCTATGTCTGTAAAGAACGACACAGGTATCTTTATAGGGATAGAATTAAATCTATATAGTGCTTTTGGTAGAATGGCCATTTTTATTATATTAATTCTGCCTAACCAAGAGCATGGGGCATCTTTCCATCTTATTAGGTCATCTTGGATTTCATTCTTCAATGACTGATAATTTTCATTGTAGAGATGAGGATCATTTTTGTAAATATATTTCCATTTCTGCAAAACCAAAGCCTAAAACTGTCAAATGTTTTAGAACTGGTAAAACTTCTGTCAAAAGGTTTATTCACTGTTCTCTATGATTGCTATTTATGGTTATATATTAACCATATTTTCTCTCTAGAATAAATAAAACCATCTATTGTTGGAATATTTAAGAACACTTTACCTTGCAGAGGAGTTCAAAAGTCTCATAATCTGTAGATTTCATTATTTTTGCCATACATCTCTTTGATGATACCTGAAGCCTAACATGGTTATTTAAAATGAATTCCTAGTTTCTTCATTCCATACCAGTCCACTTCATTAGTTTTCTAACAGAATGACACTACTTGCCTTCTATCATGTGCACACACACATACACTCACACACACATTAAAGATTTGTTCTTGTAATCTTGTTTCTAAACCATTACCATATCCTATTGCTGTTTCCTGTGCATTCTCTGATTATGTCTTTCCCACTCTGACATTTAACCAATCCTTTAAAAGGTTTCCAAAAATAAGAAGTTCAAGGCTAGACGAAAACACTAACTTTTACAGGAACTTCAATCTTCATCCATCCTGTATCCCACATGAATCCAGTCTTCAGGAATGGTTAGAGAGGTACACCTATCATGATGGATGGACATGAACAAAAGTGATAAACTACAGAAAGAGAGAAGCAAGAGAATTTGTAATGATAAAAATGAGTTTCATAATGTGATATTCCTTTTGCAAATGGTCAATGAGCACCTAGGATGTACTGGGTGCTATTCTAGAAAATAGGTATTTAACTAATGTATTAAACCTCAAAATCAGGTATCAGATGTTAAGGTAAAACGTCACACCATGAAAGTATATGTCATGCAAACAAATCTACATACCTTAGTATGGATGGAGATTGAGAATATATTTAAGTGAAATAAAAGAAAAGAATAGGAAAGGTTATTCAGATGTGACAAAGCCTCATGGCTACCTGTCTAGTTAGAGGGAATCACTTGGTGCACAATCATATAACTGTCAAAATGGTAAAGATAGATGTAACAAAGAAACTTTAGCAATTTGCTCATCTCCTGGAAGTCCATTTCACACAAAACTGACAAATTTTTATCTGGTCTTACTGACATTTCTTGCCCTGGAGTATAAAGTAAGGAATTATAGTAATTAATAGTTTAGGTCTAATTTAGAAAAGCAAGAATTTGGTTCATAAGATGAAAATGATAGAAGTCTTTGGAAAGACAGACCCTGGTGTTTTAGAATTGGGAGTGTCTTGGAAAGGCTATTCATTAGAAAAATACTCTGGATTTTAAGAAGGAAGATTTTTTTTTTTTAATTTCAGGTCTGAAAAGCTGAGGAAAACTCAGGAAAAAAGCAAAACAATAGTGCTAATGATCATCCCTAATATTTTGATGAGATGGAACAGAAGGTTGATGGTGGAAGAAAATGCCATAGCTATGTAGAGAACTTTACTATGTGTTTGGATTACAGCGATCCATTTACAGAGTATAAAAGGTAGATGGAAAATTAAAGGGAAGGAAAATGGCTCTAAGTATAAAAATTCAGCATGGACCAGTAAGAGTTGTGCAGGCAGGTCAACATCCATAATGAGGTGAGGTTTGCAAACTTTGCTACTGACTGCGGAGTCAAGCTTCAACTGGAAATGAGTAGTGCTACTTTGTGAAGTTAAAACTGCACTGGTTGATGTATTTTCCCCATGGTTTTCTCGTACTCTGGTCTTCCTTTTTCAATTAAACAGAGACATACCTAATATTAAAATAAAATTTCTTTTAGCTTCCAGAATTTTCCTGACTATGAATATGTAACATTCATAAAAATTTTTAAATAATTTTCCAATCTACCAACGCTAAAAATGGAGGGCCCTATGTAAAAAATGTCAGAATGTATATATTCAGATCCTAAAAGCTCAAAGGGAAAAGATAAAAGGTGAACTCCAGATGCAAATTTTAAATGAAGGACAACGATTGTGCTTACAAGGGGTTTTTGATTAGAATCTACCTTATCTGTTTGTTTGTTTTTGTTTTACCAAGTAACTGTTCCTTACAACTTGGAAAACTAAGATTGTTATTCTATGTAAAACTCAAGCCACTTGATTTCTGGCATGTTTTTAAAATATCAGAAAATTGCCACATCTCAACTTTAGGAAAAATAAAAGAATATCTTCTCAATTTAAAACACAAAGTGAACAGCATCATAATTGGTTTCCAAATGATTTACAATTAGCTTTTCTTTCAAAGAAATTAACAAGCAAAAATAAATTAACAAGCAAGACCTACTTTTTTTTTCAAAGCTTTCTTCATGAAAGAAATCAATCTTATCAATAATAGGAAATGTCACAAATGTCTAGATTTGTTAAAAATAAATCTGTCTACAGAGAAAAAATAAAAAAGGGTAAAATAATCAAACTCTCATTTTCAGATCATGATATATGTTGGAGGGTTAATTGCTTATATATTGAGTATCCTGTCCAAGCAAATTAAAAATAAAGTGAAATTATCATGCTTGGAAATTGCCTATGTTGCACATTCAACCATTTGGATTGCAGACATAATGAGTTCAGCAATTCTCCTGCCTCATCTGTTGCCTTCATATTCTATACATGCATATTCCATTTCCAGCCTTTGGCCTTGATTGGCTTTCTGAAAACTTTTTTCAGCCTAGAACTATTGGCAGCCACCCAACTATCTCCAAACAGTGTGTAACAAAGAAAGAGACAGACCTAAGATACAATATGCCAGCTTCAAACCTCTGCCATGTCACTGGGTCTAACGATGAGACTTTTAAATTATAGTTTTGAATGACTGTATAATTTATCAAACCCTAAGCCATTCCTGAGGATGATATTATGACTCTTGGGAATTGGGTTCATTAATTTTAAGAAATGTTACAATAGTCAAAGTTCCAAGTGTGTCTAATTATTATATGTTAATATTAGAATAGTGTGTTAGGGTTTAAAATATAGTCTTTCCTTTAATTTACATTTAAAATTTTTAGAACTAAGAATGAAACTGGGATTAAAGTTAACTTTTCCCACATGGCACGACAATGCCTTAAATCACAATTGCAGTACCAGAACTATCCATTATGTACATAATCCATGTGTATGACAGTACTTGATCAATATTTAAAATGTATTCTAATTTAAAAATTGCACATTTCTCTGTATCTCATTGCCTTAAAACTACTTTGATTTGAAAAGTAACCACAGTCAGGAGAATAGGAAAATAGGATATGAAAGACATATTGCCAGTAGATATATACTTCATTCTGAAGTTTATTCTGAAATATCAAATTCAAGATTTTATAATATATGTCACTGAGATTTTGTGATCAAAGCTCTTTATTTTCCCTACTGAGAAGGTTTTAGAATCCTACTGCCTGGGAATGTGGAAACATGTTTGATTAAATATTTCTATGAAAAATGTAAGATATTTGATAATTATTTAATAGGATCATGATTGATTATTATTTTCAAATTAAATGTGTACCTTGAAAAACCCAGAGACTATTGACTTTTGATTTCCTATAGAGAGAGCTGATAAAAGTTGACAGCCTCAGCTTTAATGTTTTTGAGATCTGTGCTAAGATCAGAAGAAAGTAACCATTTCTTGCCATGAAATAATGCTGTTAATTAAACCTGAATTTACTTGAAAAATTAAGAATGAAGGCAGGCAATTAAAGAAACCAATAACAGATAGATATTGAATGTAGAAAATATTTTGCAGTTTAAAAGTCATTAGTAATAATAGAGTTCCTTTAAGCAAATTGTTTCCAAATTTCATTCAGCCTTTGCTATGACCTTCCCATTTCCCACAACCTCTGCTCACTCTGGAGTGTTGTTTTTAATTGACATTATTCTTTTTTATGTTGTTACTTCACTATGATGTTATTTTGGTGAATCTAGATTTTCTTAGAACTATTATTGAGACTTTGTAGATTTCAAGGACTATTATGCTTTAACAAGGCAATCATTTTATAACTTCCAAAGTTGTGGGATAATAACAGCCTTCAAAAATTTTCCAAGCATGCAAAGTAGTTTATTTTTTAATGAAAAATAAACCCATGCACATGCAAGTGTAAGATATTGGAAATAACTATTTCTGAACTACACCACAGAAATGTAAAAGGTCACAAAACTTCGTATAACATTAGTATTTGACATTTGAATTCTTTTTCAGTTTTTCAAACCAGATAGAGTATTCCACATTCTTCAGATGAAATGAAACAGCTAAAAATACTAAAAACTTTTTTCTTAAGTTCAATCAGGATAAGTTACTTGGAGTGCACTGGTATGTAGGGTCAAATAAAGGTAAAAGAGAAACTCTTGATGGCTGTTTTTGATAATTGAAAAAAAAATCATGGCCTTCTTTTATAGAAATAGCTAAAGTTGAAAAGAGAGTTTCTAAATGGGTGATTTTTAAAGGAGTACCTGCATGCAGTGTTGCACAGAAAAGAGCAATATCTTCTCCATCATTGATCATGGCTATGAATAGTTACTATTGGATAAAAAGCCAAGCAGTTTCCTGCTTCAAGGATTCCCCCCTCTCTATATCTCTCTCTTTTCTCTCTCTCTCTCTCTCTCTCTCTTTCTCCAGAGTGCTCCTGTCTTGAGGAAAATGGGCTTTGGAGGTCCTAAAGTCTTCCTAACTTGAACTATATTGGTGTTACTCATTTGCATTACAGACTTGGGCATGTTTATTTAACTCTAGTGAATCTATCTTTTTTTTCTATGTAAAGAGGCCAGTACTTTCTACATCACAGGTTAGGATAACAATGTAGTGTCTAACACAGAAGAGAAATAAGTATTACATTGAAGTGTGTATGGGCACATGCATTCTGAGAGGAGAATCCTAGAAACGGAAGCATATTCATCCTCCCATTCTCCACTTTGTCTAGAGCATCAGTACTTCTGAATGTTTACTGGGCAAGTCACTTTCCCTGGATGTACCAGGTAGTCTTGCAACTGAGTGTTACTGTATTAGTTCTGGCCTATATGAAAATAGTAATAGAATGTTCAGCTTCCTGAAAGTATACTAGACTGCTCCCTTCCCTGATTCTCACTTACAGGAATATAAAGCAATGTTCATTTTGGATCATGTAGAAGAGGGCCAAAACCTAGGAATGGATCAATTAGAAAGTTGGGAAAAGTCTGTGTGTTTCTAATGAAACACATCAATCAAACTCAGGTATCCTGTCTGCCCCTACAGCTTTATATAGTTACACTATCTAGATAAAATCTTACGTACTGAAACCACTATTCACTGCAGTTTTCTGTTTCAAGTAACAAAAGCTAATATTAACACCTGCTTTAAATTTTCGTTAAGAGAGCAAACAAATATCTAAATAATTGAGATATTATTCATATAATTCTCATGGTTTGCTTTTTGATAGGTCTGGTACTGATATCTCTTTTTGCATAATATTCTCAGAGTACTTGAATTACATTTATAACAGGAAAAATTGTATGAGTTGGAAAATTAGTTGAGCATAGGGTTTTAAATAATGGTATCTAATGACAAGAATCTCCTCTCTCACTGAACTTTTGAGTATCTAGATTCCACACAGTGAGACTACAAAAAGTGGTTCATATTTGTTCATGTATTTGGTTACTATTGCTATTTAACACAAACATTTGGTGTCTTAACCATTTTATTATGCTCAAGAATTCTGTGAATGAAGAATTTGGACAGGGCTCAGAGGGAATTGCTAGACTTCTCTATTGCTGTCTGGGCCTGCCCCAGAGAAGAGCTGAAAGTTGGGAATGGAATTGTCTCAAGGTTCACTCCTTGCACATCTGCAGCTACTTGGAAAGAAGACAAGCATTGCCGGTTGCCTTTCTTGCATACAGAGTTTCCTGGTGGCTGGCTTCTTCACAGGATGGCGTCCTCGAGGGATTCCAACGTCACATAGAGTGGCACAGGCTCCATGCACCGTGCCTAAAAACAAAGTAGAGCTGCACCATCTTTCATAAATGAGCCTCGTTTCTGTTGTCTTCTGTTTGTCAAGGCAGCTCCTAGCCAAAGCTAAGAGATGGGACAGAGACCTTGTCTCTTGACAGAAGGAATGACAAAAATTGGAAGAGGAAATATTTTAAAATTGCCACATCTTTGCATAGGGAAGAAAAATAAGCATCTCCAAGTTTTGTCACAGCCAAGGCAGCTGTTGCCCGAAGACACAGTAAAATACAAAATGGCAACTAATGCAATTTGTTTCAGGTAGGAAAACTCTTCAGATGCTGATGTGACCTTCTAGCCTGAGAGTATGAAAAGCAGGGAACCCAGAGATCTGAATACCTGCAACCCAGCTGGCTGATTTTCCTAAACAGGTTGCACTGGCCCGTGAAATTTGGATGCTGCTTTGCAAGACTCCAGCATCCAGGGAACCAGCAACCAGACAGTGGGGTGGGGAGCTGCTTCTACTCTCTTGCATCATTACCTGATTCATTTCCTTTTCAGTGTTTCTACTATGTTTTAAATCAAAATGAGAGCAACATTAGGTCTGAGTCTCCTCATCAGTCTTCACACTTTATGTGAAACAAAACAAAACAAAACAACCCTTCAAAATATAAAACCTTGCTAGTGGTTATATTATAATAATTAAAGTTCAGTAACTTTCGTGACTATGACTTGACAGAGACAACTGTCCAGATATTCTTGCTTATGGGTCACAGAGAATTTCTCATTCTCAGGGTTCATAAAATGATGGAATAATTTTAGGAAAAAATAAAAGTTAACTGCTTAAATTCTGTTTTAATTTACTGATCTTGTAATAGAGGAAAACTTCTAAATCAATGGGGAGGCTTGGCGAGAATTTTAAAAGATGGGTATAAACAGTACCTGGCACAGTCAGTACTCAGGCAGTCAGTAATTGTTGACTTCCTCTTCCCATGTGACCTTCCGCAGACTAGCCACCCACCTAGGCCATGTCTCATTTTCTAAAGTGGGTCTGCAACTTTGAACTTCCATTTCTGAATCACTGAAAAGGAAATTACAACATGACTCAGATCATTATTTTTTTCAAAGTGCTCTATTTCTTCAAACTTAGTAAAATAATTGATACTTCTATTTCTAAGACATCTTTTATAAAAATTTGTTATTCCAGAGTACTCTCCAAATAATTATTTCAGAGAGAAAGCTAGATGTATGGCATAGAGAGTTTCAAGCTTCAAAGAACAGATTTAAGTGTTTCTAAGAATTTAGAGAGTAGTCATTTATAGCCCAAACTACGTAATTAATTGTAAAACCTAACTATGTATGAGCCTAGAGAACTGGTTGTTTTCAACCATTTGGGGCCCAAGAGCGTCAGCCTTACTTCTCCACTCAACTAAGGAAGTCATTTCACACCTTTTCATCATCTTTATCACATGCCTTGGTAAAAATGCACAAAGTCACATGGCAGACAGAGTGGCTCTCTGGGTTTCTTGTTCTGTTCCCCAGGCTGTAGTGGTTTAGTAGTGGATGGGATAATAGAGAGAGTTGTCTAAGCATTGAGTTCCATTTAATTCTGCTTGCCTCTGAAAGTCATGCTTTGGGAGACATTGATTTGAAACTATCTGAGATATCAGGAAGCGTTTTTGGCTGATAAACACAATGAAAGCACCCAAGAGTGATCTTAGCATAATATTTATTTCACTAAAAAAAAAGTGAGAAATAAGAAGTTCCAGGATTGTTTCTGCTTTTCTGCATCATCATTCTCAGTGTTTTAGTGCTATCTCTTTTAACCATGCCAGGTATCATCAACTTATGGGATGGGGTATTATCCAAAAACAAAGAGGCAAAAACAGATCTTCTCTCTGACATTTTGTTTTAATGATTTCCCCAGAATCCACACAGTAGACCTCTTTCATTTAATTGGCTAATATTTAGTTAAATCTTTGCTTCAAAAAAGGCTAGGACATTAACTATCTAGCATTTTTAGCTTTTGTCATAGAGACAGACTTTGGCAATGAGGAATTGTGGAAAAAGAGTGGCTACAGGATACTCAGTTAAGGTCATCTAGCTGCCCTGATAACCAGTTGTTATAAAGTGCAACTGAGAAAATTAACATTTTAGAGAAAATTTTAGATTAAAAAATAATAATAATTCAGGTTGCTTACACTTGTTAGCAGCTGTGTCCAAACTAGTGTGGTACCTGATTTGCATTCATCATCTCTTTCACTTTTCAATGTTGCTCTATGAGGGTAATATTACTATATTTATTTTACAAATTACAACACTAAGGATTAGAAAAAGAAGTCAACTTTTCCAAGGACGTACAACTATTCAGAGGAGGGGCAATATTTGTAGGCAGCTATTCAAAATCCAGTGTGTATCACCATTATCAAATTCAGAAAATAATTAATGGGTCCCAAGGGTCTTAATATGACCAACAGCTTGTTATTCTCTTCATTGAAATCGTAGTCTTAAGGAATAAGCATTGTGCAGGTTAAATATGTGAATATAGTAAAGGAGATGTATTTAGAGATTGCAGTAAAGTAATTTAGCCTGTTTTAGAATGTGATAAATGTCTCTTTTTATCTAAACCTACATTCAAATTATTTGCATTGCATTATTTATTAAGCACCTTTTAGAGATATGCACCTTGTCCTTCATAAGTTATTGATAAAAAGTAACCTCACTTAATATTATGCTTTTAAATTTTAGTGATCCTCTGTATTTAAATTTTGGACTTAATAGCAAGGAACCATATTATCAAAATTTGCACTTAATTGTGATAAATTTTCTTCTAAGTTTCTCGCATAAATTTTCCTCCTATTTCTGCTTCTTACAGTTTTACTTTAAGGGTCATATTTTAGGCATTTAATTTTTTCTTGTACAGTTGGATATGCAGTGGGACATGTGGTACAATTAAGTACAAAATGTGCTAAAATGTAAAGGAAGATTTGGGGCTTTTTTTTCCTACCTACAAAATTATTCTTCAGAACTCAGTGATTCAAATCTCATTCTCCAGTTGTTACCTGGAACAACCCTTTTTCTTTTTTTAATTTATTTTTTATTAGTGCATTATAGTTTTACATAATGATGGGATTAGTTGTCACATATTCCTAGATGCACAGAATTCCACAATACAATTTTTTCAATATCTGCACCCTCAACCCCTCTAACTCCCTTCTCCCATCCTGCAATCCCTTGCCTTTCTTCTGGGTTCTATACTGTCCCTAATTGTTGATGTGACGTAGCCATGATGGGTTTCTTTAATTTCCTCCAATGTGCCGAACTCTGTGAGTGCTGGTTTCAGATGCTTTTGAAGTTCATCTGTGGATCCACAACATAGTAGTCAAAGAAACGTAATTTCACTTTTCAGACTTGGGTCTCATCGTTGAAAGTGTTGAAAGGACTGGGAAACAAAACTTTTAAAGCTAGATTAAATATAATTCAGGCTAGGTAGCTTTGTATATTTCCAAATGGACTTTATTTTACAAAAACACCAAAAATCAAGAAAAATGAATACAGGTTTACAGCGCAGCTCAACACCTGGTCTGATGTGATATACCAGACTATCTTTAGAGGGTCAAGGCTTGTGAGGTGCTGATCTGTCTCTCTATCTTCTAAGATGCATTTTTATAAAGGAAAATCAGGTTTCCATGATAATTATGCTTATGTTTCATGTTTCCAATTTTCTAGTTTTTCTTCATGGAATTTCTCCCAAACCACCTTCTTTGCCTGGTCAGATGTTTTAGATTTGGGTCTATTCTGTTATATTAAATTTCCAATAGGAGATAATTCATAATTTGAGTAAATAAAATTCAGTGAGTTATCATTAAATTTCTCAAGTGCCTTTATTATGTTATAAACTTTCTTTTGCCGCAAACAAGAATGTGTGAACACTACTGGACTATTCCAGTGAACTATTCTAAGTAAATAGTTGCACTCTATAATTCATCAAATTTCATATATGGCAATAATATGATTGTACAATAATTAATTACTCTGGCTTTCAATATTAAGTTATGCAAATTATTTTATTCATTGCAGATAATAAACCATTGTAATAAGACTGAGGTGACGTTCCCTTACAGAACTAATTTATTTTCTTCCTGCCCCAAGTCAGAGAACAAGTGTTTCTTGTTCTGGGGTTTTTTTTTTTTTTTTGTTTGTTTGTTTGTTTTATCATTGAAGGAATTACCTGTAATGATGGTGGTAGTACAAGAAGATGAAGACTTGCAGCTTCAAATCTACAGACCCCATGTGTATGTACTGATAAACTAGCATTATTTGTTCATCCAGCAAAGATACCTGGAAAAACTACATGAAAAAAATATCCATGAAAACATCAAGAAGCTCAAAATTATAGCAAGTGCACATATTGAATGTTCTAAAATCTTGTCTCATCCACAGATATCCACAAAGATTATTTCTATATATCATTGTGTAATTATTTTCCCTTTTACATCTTCATTATATTAACAATATTGATCAATTTAAGAATGCGATTCTTTTCAATGTTAGAGAACTTGGCAAACAAAGTATTTTAAAATTGAGTAGACTATCTTACAAATGTGAACCTCCTGTCTGCACCCAGTGAAAAGCAGTAATAATGTGGTACCAGAAAGGTTTAAGAATGGTCAGAAATGTGTTTGTCTCCACTCATTGTCTCCAATGAGAAAACTAAAGAACTGAGCTTCAAATGCTTTACCTACAGTTGTGTGGCTCTGTGTTGGGGTTGTGATCCTGCCATTTGTGAAGTCATGCACTTCCTGGGTCCCAGTATCCATGGGCAACTGAGATTTAGAAAGAATCCCGCCTCAGAAAATGCCCAATGAAATATTTTAATAGATGGACTTAAAATAAGACTTTTAAGTGGAATAAAGAACATAAAGTGATTTGCTTACATTCAATTTTTTTTGTTTTTAATTGAAAATTATATTAAAATAAGTTGTACAGAATCACAGGCAGCTTTAAGAAACAATACAATGAGATTCCTTGTACCCTTTACCTGGTTTTTCAAAATTGTAATATCCTGTGAATTTCTTACATAGTAGCACAACTGTATTAATGACATATAATAATATGTTTATATATATAATCAATATTGGTACAATTCACCTATCCTATTTTTTTTTCAATTCTGCTTATACTCATTTGTAGGTGTGGATGTGTATATTCAATCCTATATATTTTTTTATCATGTTTGTAGGTTTCTGTATTCATAATGATGGTCAATTTACAGAAAAGTTCTTTCTCAAACTGTTTCCCTTTTATTACTATACCCACCTCCCTCCCACCTTCTCCCATACCTAACCCTGGAAGCCACTAGTCTCCTTTTCTTTTCCAAAGTTTTTGTGTTTTCCAAAATTTCATATAAATGGAATCATAAGTATATAATCATTTTGAGATCAGCTTCTTTCAGTCAGCCTAATTCTCTAGCAGTGCGTAGAGTTTGTGGTGTATATCAACAGTTTATTCATTTTAGTATCATGTAGTGTTTGTAGCATGCATGTACGAATTTAAACATTTACTCCTTGAATGACATTTGAGTTGGCACTAAGTTTTGGCTATTACAAATAAAGCTGCTATAAATAATCACACATAGGTTTCTCTTTAGAGTTACATTTTCATTTCTCTGGGATAAATAAATGCTCAGGAGTACAATTACTGGGAAGTTTGGTAGAATGGATATTTAAATTTTCAGGAAAATGCCAAATTATTTTCCGATTAAATGTACCATTTTACATATCTAATACCAGGATATGCATGATCTAGTTTTTCTGCATTCATGTCAGCATTTGATATTATCACTATTTTTTGGCCCTTTAGGTAAGTGAATAGTAATATTTTGTTTTATTTTATTTTTCCTTGTCCTAATTAACAATAACGAACATCTTTTCATATGTTTATTTGTCAGAGGTATTTTATTTCTAGTGAAATGTCTTTTCCTGTGTTTTTCTCATTTTCTAACTGGATTGTTAATTTGTTCGTGATAGTGTGTGTGTACACCTGTGTGTGTTTTCTCCCAGATATAGTTCTTTATTGATTATGCTTTGCTGCTCTGCACTTTGTCATTCTATCCATATGCTGGATCTTTAGCATTTATAAATTTTTAAATTTTGATAAGGTCAAAATTTTCTTTTATGAATCATGGTGTGAAGTCTGAACCTTTTTGCCTTCCTTGGGATCCCAAAGGTTTTCTCCATTTTTTCCCTAACATTGACAGATTTATGTTTTACATTGAAATCTGTGGTCCATTTTGTTTATGACTTGAAGTTTGGATTGAGGGTCATTGTCTTGCTGGTGCATGGTCAATTGTTTTAGCATCATTAATTGACTATTATAATTGCATACCTCATCCAGGAACAGGATTTATTAGAAGAAGCCCTGAGATGCTTCCTCTGAAGTGACATCTTTCTGAAATTAAATGAACACAATTATGAAAAGTATCCTCGGTTTTTACTCCTACAATGGGGCTATTTTCAGTGGAAGGCAAATAGATTTGAAACCACAGAACTTTCAGAATTCCAGTTCATTTGACTCTTCTGAAAAGGGAGTTCTGCCTACTTGGTCCTTGGTGATACCACTGCACCTGTGAGAATTATGACACATCAACCATCCCAAATCTTTGGAAATTGATGTAATAGTTTATAGCAGGTGAAGAAATATTGATTCAAGAGAATCTACTAAGTCTTGGTAAGCATAGCCAGTCTCTATGACTCCATCTCCCTCCACCACTGCCACCAGCTTAGCATGACCACAACTCCACTCTGGCTTGTGTTGACCAGACTCCATTGATCTTACTCTCTCCAGCCCCAGTTAAGGGCTAAGTATCTCTGAAATGGGCAGGTGGCTAGCATTTCTTACCCTCAATCTTATTTTTATGTAAAGAAGGCTAAATTTTGGTGAGTATGGCCAAATATTGGGGATTCCATTCCTTCACCTTACTCAAAGAGGGTGCAGGGTCTAGCCCAACATGGCCATGATAACGCTTGCCCCAAGCTGTGGAGTGGAGGTTACCCAAAGAGCAAGCAAAAAATCCCAGAAGCTACCACCCCACTGACCAATCTATTTGTAAAGCAAAGGTGCAACCTCAAGAGAAGTGGGTCTTTGTCTTTGCCCCCAAGCACCTGAGCAGTGACTCAGAGATTTACCCCAAAGAAGCAAGCCATAAAAACACAGAGTTGGAAAGTTCTCCACAAACAGACTTTATTTAGCACAGAGCATGGGGAATTTCAGACATCATAAATAAAGGTGCTCTCAAACATATTTTGAGATATTTTGGTGGTAAGTAATTAAGAGTGCCTAATAGTTAAACGGCACTCCAACTATTTTAGCAGACAGAAACAAGGAGAAAGAAAGCTATTAAATGCTCTCTTGAGATCAGAGAAAAGACTGGCCTCAAAATCTATCTAACTTAATGGAATATTAATTGTCATTAAACAATGAAATACTGAAACATACTACACATTGGGCAAACCTTGAAAGTATGTTAAGTGAAAGAAACTAGGCACCAAAAAGCACATTTGTATAATCCCATTTGACTGAAATGTGAAGAATAGGCTAGTTTATAGAGATAGATTTTTATAAAGGAAATTTTTCTGGGGTCCAGAAAGAGTAGTGTTAAGTAGAGTTGGGAAGTGACTCCAATTTGTACCAGGTTTCTTTTTGGGAGTGATAAAAATTTTACAAAATTGATTGTGATGATAGTTGCACAATCAAAACTGAAACATGTTATCTTATGTACTTTAAATGGGTAAGTGTTTAGAACATGAATTATATGTTAAAAAGTAGTTATATATTTCAAAAAGTTGTTATATATAAAAGTTCCATCAAGAAAGTTCAGTTAAATGTAGTCCTGGGGTTTGGTTTTGGAAATGAAACCTAGGTTTCCTTCAAGGTAGGAATAGTTTTATACCTAGCATGTCCATGAAAATATTCTTGTGAAATACTTCTTTATCATTTCCTCTTCTGCATTTATTAGGGATCCCTCCTGTGCCCCACACAATTCCATATCACTCCTTCCTCTAATTTACAGGAAGGAAAATGAACACAGGGAAATCTGAGGTTCTGCTTTTAAGAGTCTACTGAAAAGTAAGCTATAGTCCTGGTCTCTGATCATTCTGGGTCTTCAGAGAATAATATAAAGCCAATAAGCAGTTATTCTATATTTTGCTTAGAACGCCTTTCAAGACAATCAAGCATAAGTTTCAATGGAATGAACTAAAAGTGTATGGATAGAATGACTTTTTTTACTCTGGAAATATGTTCTAGTCCCTAAAGTTTACTTTTCTTAGGATAATTTTCTGGTAATTTTCAGCTATAAGATGTGTAGCAAATGCAGGGTCTTAAAGATTTTATTATATCTTTCCACAGCAGTTTGATACCTTCAGTTTCCCAATCATTCAGACACAAGAATTAGGGTGGAAACTCATTCATGTCTATTCTTTCATATGAAGTCAATGCTAAAGTCTATCTTTGAAATTTATTTTTGTTAATCCTTTTTATTGTCACTATCATGATCTATCACACCTGTCTAGACTACAGCAATAACATTATTTCTCTAGTGCTCATTCCCCTTTTCCTATCCATTCTCTACTTTACTATCAGATCAAATTTTTTCATAAATTCACTCTTGAAAGCTCTCATATTACAGAAAAATATCTAATGACTGCTTGTTGGTGACTAAATTTATTTCAAGTTTCTTTAACTGGCATGCAAAACCTTCCATAGATGTTCACTCTGATCATTTCAAAGCCATGACTTAATAGTTCTCTTACACATAATTCTTCAGGGGGAAAAGATTGAAGTTAATACAAAATAAGGGGGGATTTGAGCAAGATAAGAATAGAAGAAAGATCAGTGTAGTAGATAAAGGGGAATGAAGGGAAGGGAGGAAGGATGAAAGAGGGAAAGAGTGGAAGCAATCTGACCTCTAAATCTAACTAAAAAGAACCAATACAAATTGTAATATTCCATTGAAAAAAATGGTCTTGGTCTGGGAGCTGTAGCACAAGCCTGAAATCCTAGCTACTCAGGAGACTGAAATAAGAGGATCACAGATTTGAGGCCAACCTGGGCAACTAAGAAAAATCTTGTCTCAAATAAAATATAAAAAGGACTGGGGATGTAGTTCAGTGGTGGGGCCTTGCATGTGCAAGGCCTTGGTTTCAATCCCTACTCCCTCAAAAAATCAAAACAACAACAACAATGAAAAAAACATATTGGAACAAAGTGTGCTGGATATGAATGCACAGCCTAATTCATTATATTAAACAACCAGAAAGTATTTTCAAAGTAAGCAGGATATTTGCATTAGCAAATTAGGATGTGGTCTCTCTTAGCCATGAAACAGAAAGGAGAGGAGGATTTTTTTTTTCCTCTTGTGAATCTATTGATAGCAAGGGCCCTGTGTTAGCTTGTTATTGCTGCTCAAGCAAATGTCCACACACTTGATGACTTCAAACAACACAGATTTATTATGCTATAGTTCTGGAGATCAGCAGTCTAAATTGGGTGTCCTTAGGCTAACATCATCTTGACTGCAGAGCCACATTTCCTCTGTAGACCCTAAGGGAAAATTCATTTCCTTTATTTGATGACTTTCTATAGATTCCACAGGCTGTGTGATTCTGTGACTTGTGTTTAGTCCCTTAGCCAGCCGTGTCTGGTCAGGTAAATTGCTCATACCCTGCTATCGCTGTAACTTTGACTATTCTCCTTCTTTCATTCACATTGAAGGACATTTGTGATTACTTTGGGACCACCTATATAACACATCAAGATAATGCCCATGTCTTAAGGTCAGCTGAATAGTAACCTTAAATAATCTACTACCTTAATTCCTCTCTGACATGTGAGATACCATATTCGTAGATTTCAGCAAATAGGTATCTTCAAAAGACTATTACTCTTCCAACCACAGGCTCATTCAAAACAGGGCTGAGAACAGTGGGGACTAGGACTTTGTCCAGGGGTTTATAAAAAGATAGACAAGTTAATTTTGTTGCTCTTGTTCATCTTGCGAATTCTTTTCTCCATTATCAGTCCCTAAAAACTCACGTACTCAAGGAATCCTGAGTTTCTATCTGAGAAAAAATGTTTTCATTTCCTTTCCCATTCCTCCTGACAAGTCAAATGGGAAATAGCTCCAAAAGACTTTTCAGAAGAGATTGGAAACTCATTTCCTACATGCACTTCTTTCAGAATGGCAGACTTGATCTTTCCCCCTGCTTGGTAGACCTAGCAGGAGACACAGGGATTAGAGGGAGATAATGAGGTTGCCCGAGAAGCAGCAGTCAAACACTCTCACTGTGTGCTGAGGATTGAGGTCAGGTCGACATGGTGGAAATTAGACAGTTCTCTCACCTGACTGCCTGCCCAAGTATGTGTGCCCTACGAAAATGCCGCAGGCATTCCTGCCACTCAGAGGCATAGACTGTCAGTTGAAGTTAGCCAGAAAAGCCACAAAAGGTAGGAGAGAGATATAATATTACCAGTTAAGTAAGAAGACTTTGCCATTTTAGCTCTAAACTCAAATCCTGATCTTCAAATTGCTGGAGGAAATAAATCTAACAGATGGATGAATGAGGATTTGAAAGAGCTGACCTCACCCTTCCCACTTTTCAAACATCACGATTAGGATGAGGTGGGGGTAGGATCTGAGCAATAATTTTGATATAAGATTGAAGCTTTAAACTGGAATTGAATGCACTGAAATTTAAAATTTAAAACCAGTCTGATAATTATAGACTGCATCCAAAATGTTTTATGGGATATAGAGTACAGATTTAAGTTGAATGTTTGACAAAAAATGATAAGAGAAAAGTAAAAATCATTTCTTGCTTATACCCTTTAATTTACTACTCGTCAATATACTAACTACAGCTACAATGACTTCATTCTTTAATTCTCTTTATCAAAGAGATACACAATCATTTTATAAAACATATTACATTACACTGATATAATTGATAGATACCCTGGTAACCTGGCTTCCTTAAATAAATATGGAAGGGCTTTGATTTTTAAAAAATTAAATTGGTACTAACTTGGAATATACTCTAAGCTCATCACCTTTTCATGTGTGGGATGGTTCTGAGGACATGATTTTGCATTTGAGGTGACATTTTCTAACTCTCCTTGGTGAAATGGGTTCAGGACCATCATGCACCTAATTTACTTAACCCTCTAAGGAAGTCAGAATCCTTATGTTACACCTAGGAAACTGAGGCAGAGGATGGTGGCATAACTTGTTTGTCACAGAGCTAGGAAGTGATGGAATCCAGATTGTACATGGGATTCTGTCTCAGAGGTGGCACAGTGCTTGCCAGGCTCTGCGTCAGAGCCTAGCAAAGCCACGTTGTAGCTGATGAATTTTTACTGAACTGAATTAACTATGAAGGCTTATGTGTAGTCATGATTATCACCAACTTTGACACCTAAACTCACACTCAGCATTTTATGAAACACAGCGGGATGAATTATTGTCCTCCAGTAGGAGCAGTTAGAAAACCACACTGTTAAATTGCCTAATTTTCCAATTGTCAATTGGTAAATTACCTAATACATTCCCTCAGTGGTACTTTGTTTTCCTGGAAGAAGTAAACAAACAGTAAAACTCTTTTATCTAAGCCATCAAGGAATAAGCTTTCTCTCCCAGCAGTGCTTTCAAATGGCTCATAACTGCTGCTAAATCATCTTTAAGCATTTAAAGGCAAATTGTTTTATCCATGGCAATTTTGTTGTGATAGGAACTGCAGAATAAGGTCCTTGGCCTCTCACTTTGATGTTGTCTTAACCTTGAAAGTCAGTTATTTGTGTTAACAAGAATTTAAGAGTGAGGGTTCATACTTCAGCAGAATTTAATTTGTAATATAACAAAAATGGGGTTGTTCACTTTTACCTGTGTTTAAATATTTACTTACTATAAATCTCTATAGGGAGCGAGATTACAGAAATAAACTTCCAGGAAAAAAGATACTATACCTATATATAAATAATATATTTACTAATTAGAGAATAGTTCATTTTTAATATCTAAAAATTCAAAAAGCATGTATAGAAAAAGTCAATCATCTGCAGTTCCAGCCACCAAATAGTAACCAATGTAATAATTTTCATGTACATGTTTACCAATATTTGGTTTCATATTTGTGGGTGTGTCTGCTGCTTTTTCAAAAAATATAGACCCAATACAGCATTTGCTGTTCTATTAGTATTTGTGTTTCCCCAAAGTTCACATGTTGAATTCCTAATCCCTAGGCTTAAGTTATTAGGGGTGGGGCCTTTGGAAATTGATTAGGCCATAGGGCAGAGGCCTCCTGTGTGGGAGAAATTCTCTTATAAAGGAAGACCAACAGTACTTATTTGCTTTTTCCATATGTGAGAGCACAGTGGAAAGATAGTTGTATGTGAATCTTTAAGTGGTCCCTCACTAGATGCCAATTTTTCTGGTGTCCTTGATCTTGGATTTTCCAACTTTCAGAATGAGGGGAAATTAATTTGCATTGTTGATAAGCCAAGCGTGTATAGTGTTCTGTAATAGCAGTGAAATTGGAATAAGACAAAACCCATCTCTCTTTTACCTCTACTTTTCAGAAACAATGTAATGAATGGCAATTCAAAGAATCAAAGAGAAATTTGAAAATAATGTAAAAGCCTTGATTCAAATAAAGCTTTGCCATGTATGAAATACTGTGAACATTGTGATAAAATTCAGTTAAGAAGTTCAATTTGATGATTATAAGTTGAATTGTGTCCTTCAAAAATGTAAAAATCCTACCCCAGGAACCTGTGAATGTGATCTTATTTGGAAACAGGAACTTTGTAGATGCCACCAAATTAAGATTAGGTAAGTAGATGTGACTATATGAACTGTGTTCTTGTAAGAAGAGAACGGACACCATGTGAAGGTCAAGATAGAGTTATGGTACCTGATAAAAAGGGTTTTCTGGCACTTGTAGAACCTAGAAAGGGCAAGAAAGTGGCAGCGTTCAGAGGGAGCATGGCCATGCCAACACCTTGATTTTGGTCTTCCAGCCTCCAGGTCTATGAGAGAATAAAGTTCTGTTGTTTTGCTGTCCTATTTGTTACTGCAACCATAGGAAACTAATGCAGTAAACTCTCAGCCTGGGAGTAAGCTTCTTTCTTGCAGAAAAGGCAAGAGACCTGCTCTGTCTTTGCCTCAACTAGTAATTCTCTACAGGAAATATTTTCTTCATTCACCATTCATTTTTCAAGTTTTTTCTTATGTAATTGGTAGATGGGTGATGGGGCTTGTGGATTCTGAGACAATTCTGTTTTTCTAAGTCCTACAAGGATAAGCCTAAAGATACCCCTTTGCACAAGGGACTGGTAATTATCTGCTATTTCCAGTATTAGGGCTTTAGCCCAGAGTATGAGTCATGAGGGAAATTCTTATTTAATATTCTGTTAAACACACATATATTCATGTAATTCAAATTTTATGCTGAGATATTCATGAAAAATGTTGAGTTTTAGATAAAAGATAACGTGTAATTGTTTAATTTATGCAAAATAATGGAAAACCCAGAATCCTTACCAGAGTAAAATTCTTTCAGATTACTGGAATACCAAGTGGTAGCAGCAAAAAACCCTGGGCTAGTCAGCATCACAACTGCACCAGCTTCTGCATCTCATGTAAAGAACAATGGACAAAATACAACAATAACCCAGAAAAATGAAGTCTCTTCGATAGCCCGCTATTCACTAGCTTAAAGTCCCTTCTCTATGAATTATCCCTGGAACACTTGGTGCAATCTGTCTGATGGGGCTGGGACTTTCTCCTTCCCCAAGGCTCTGTTGTGGTACTTCCCACATCTTCCCACATCCTACGTGTTTTATCTGCATGTCTATCTTGTCATGTGTTTTATCTGTGTATCTATCTTGTCACTCAGCTATGCGCTTCTTCAGCAGGCCCACGTCTAAATCATTCTACATTTTCTTGACTGAGACACTTGGCACATCTTAGACACCTCAAAGAAGTTTAATGGATGAATAAACAATCAGCCTTTTTCTCTTTCCAGCTCACTGCTTTCATCCGGAAATTGAGAATGTGGAATTAAAGGATTTCAAAGCTCACGGGATAGCACTGAATTTGGATGCTTTTAAGTTAGAATCAAGATCAAATGCTATGACATAATCCTGCATTTGTAATTGAGTTTCTAACCCTTTACCCCTTTTATGCTGAGAGGTGATAATATCTTTGAAAATCATATTAAAAAGTTAAAACATTTTAAAGGATCACCCATCAGAATCTGATTCATTTTTGGAATTTTTCTAACATGAGTAATGTGCACATATTTCACTTTCCCTCCTTCACTATAAACATAAAATTTGGCGGTGCCCTATTATTCACATTTCTTGAACAACAGATCAAATATATTGTGTTGGAAATAATAGCAAGACTGTATAATTTGGGGAGTAAAAGAGGTCAAAATTCTGGTTGTGATGTTTAAGAAACAAGACCAAATTATCAGAAAACATTGATTTATGCAATATGTTTCAATTTGTTTTTAATATTACTCTGGTTTTTCTATGCTTATTGGTAATCTAAAGTACTTCTTGATTTTTCCTGTTATTTTCTGTATCTGAAAGTTAATTCTCTTTAACTTAATCAGGGAAAGCTTTTTGCAAAAGTTAGTGTTTGAAAGAGGAAAAACTATTTTCATAAATTGTAGAGTATCTTTGTAAGACCACTGGCTTTCAGGAAGACATGGAATCTTTTATTTCTGTTTGAGCTTTTAGAGACATTGTCATGAAAACTAAGGCACTGATGACAAAGATGACTGAGGATCAGGAACAAGGGAAGGAGAATGGTGGCTACAAAGCATGGAAGCCCCTGTCTGGAGGAGCTCGAGATGATGCTATATTCTGTGGAAGCATCTAATGAAAGTGTAACAGTGGTCCACTTTATGCTTTGAACGTAGCTCTTGTTCTGCTGCTGCAACTCCTTATGGAAACTGACAACCTTCTTTCTCTTCCTCTCTCCCTCCCTCTCCTCTTCCCTAATCTTTCCATCCCTAATCTAGGGGAAGCAGGATTATCTTTTTCCCCATCATAGGCAGAGTTATCTGTCCTTGAACACACACCCAGCAAAGGAACAAATAATTCAGATTTGGTGATGGCACGGGAAGATCTCAGTAATGACTACCTCCCAAATTAATAAGTGAATTACAGCTCTGGACAGAGAACACCTGAAATGTAGCCTTTGAATTGCCACTTTAAAATCCTCTGTTCCCTCTCCCTGGCCTGTTATCTCGACTGATCTCCCCTATTACATATATAATTTTTTTTCCAGTTTGAAATGCTGGGGAGAGGAAGAGGAGGGAGGGAAGTGCTGGGGAGAGGGAATTGGATCAAATTATATTGTTATAATGTATGCATGTATGAATGTGGAACAAATACCTTCATTATGTAAAACTATAATGCACCAATTAAAGAAAAAATCCCCTGCTCCACTCCGCCTGATGGGGAGAATCACTGCCTCTGGAGCAGGAGTGTTGTGTGCTTCTCCTTTGCTAGTAAAACAATAAAACCTCTTTTTCCTTTTTCTCAAAACTATGCCTTCATTATTGGTTTGGCATCAGGAATAAGGAATGAGATTTCAGGAACAAAAGGAAACAAACATAAGACAAAAACTTGGACAGTTATTTGTCTGAGTCATTTTGTTTGCTATCTTAACTCAAAATTAATAAGAATATGATGTATAAGTGCTTTGGAAACTTCAAAACAACTGAAAGGATAAAATATTATATTCATCACCATTATTGGGATTATTGTGGCTGTTTATTAGGCCTATGAATATTCATACTGCTATTTGTCATTGTCATCATGTTTATGTGTGCATGCTGAATATTATTATGAGAAACACCTTGTCCAAGACCAGGACAGGGAGTGAGGGACATCAGAAACCAAGCCAGAATTTAGCTGATGATTCTCCTGTTGACTTACTCCATCACACATACCTCTATTGTCAATGGCTTTGAAATGGCTTTGATGTTGCCATTATCCTGCTGGAAACAATCATGGAGAAAAAGCTTATCTGAAATTGGAAACATTTTAGCAAAATAGGGTTCTGATTGCATACAACTCTTGTTTCTATTAATATATATGTCTGTGAATTCCACTCAGTTGAAAGGAAAAAAACAAGAAGTTATTTTGCCTTAAGAGATCCTTAGTAATCTGCAACAGGTTTGGACCTCATTTTTTAAGTTTCCGTTCTCCTCCAGGTATAATTCAGAGCAGAATGAGCATTCTCTTCGAGTAGCTGCCAGGATTATCAATCTTACCTGAGGAGTGCGTTGAAGTGCATTGTCCCACAACCAGCACATCTGCATTCTCATAAAGCATTATCAAGAATCACATGTTCACAGATGGTGTGCATTTACACAGACTGCATAAGTGACAATTTTATGATTCATTATATTGTATAGAGTTGTGCACTGTCCAATACATAGCTACTAGTAATTGGTGATAATGAAAATTTAAAGTAAAATTTTAGCAGATAAAAATTTGGTTTTTCGGCACAATGACCACATTTAAACTGCTCAATAGCTATCAACAGTTACAGAAACTTTCATAGTTGTGGAATGTAGTGTTGAATGACAATAGCCTATAGATGCTTGCTGCACAAAGTATCATCCAGGAGCAAGATCAGCAGCTATAACCGCATCAGTAACACCCTGTGGGGGTCTAGTTGGAAAGGCTGAATCTCAGGATCCACCACATACCCACTGTGTGAGAGTCTGCATTACAGTGTGACCTTTGACCTATACATATGACATTTGAGAACTGTAAAAAGAAATGATTAGGACAGAAATATTAACTTTGATCTAATAATTTAATGAACCTCAGGACTTTGGTAGTTCTGTCACATGTGATATAAAAGCCACTAAAACCTCTGCTTTTGGGGCTGGAGTGGTAACTCAGCATTTGGAGAGCTAGCCTGGCATGCGCAAAGACCTGGGTTTGAAACCCAGCACCACATACACAACTATGTGTCAGAGAAACAAAAGCCAGATGAAAATCTAAATAAAATTGATTCTCTCTTTCTCTCTCTCTCTTTCTTTCTCTTCCTCCTTCTTGAACAGTGACTTGGCAGTTAGAGCTTTTGCCTAGAATGTGTGAGGACCCAGGTTCAAAACTCAGCACCACATATACAACTAAGTGTTGGAGAAACAAAGGCCAGATGAAAAGTAAACAAAATTGATTCTCTCTCTCTCTCTCTCTCTCTATCACTCTCTCTCTTCCTCTCTTTAAGGAAAGAAGGAAACCAACAAAAATCTGCTTTTATATATCTGGAATCTTGTCTATTTTTCCACATAAAATGCTATAAAATGTCAAAAAGGAATTGTTCTGTTACCCACAAAGAAGAAATAACATAAGTTATAATCTGAGCTATAATAATATCTACGTAAACATATATCAAACCCTGTTAGTTTAAATTAGCTCCATTACCATTTATAGTCTACATTTTATGTAAGAGGAGAACATAAAATTCAGTAATGTTATTCTTTTTTTGTATGTTAAGTATTTGATTTTTCAAAATACTATGTTTTTTTTTCTTATTTCAACTTGTTTTAATTTTATTCTTCAAAATGATAATGCTTTTATAACTCACTATTGTCCTTTCCTATGAAAATATTTCCCTATGTTCAGTAATATTTCTGATGATATTCAAGAAATATCCCGTATCCTCCACTCACACTCCAGATTTCTATTATTTATCTTTGTGCTGGTAACTACACATGTATAGTCAATGGCACATTTGCTCAAAGCACACACACACACACACACACACACACACACACATGCTTGTACTTACACTCATCCATTTTACAATGCTTTTAATGTCAGATATTGGATATTCCATAATATGTAGGCCATACTAAAAAACAGAATACCTTAACTTTATAGTTCAAATAGGGCATTGCTAATAAAATCCAACAAAAATCTAAACTTGGTCCTACGGCAGGAAAAAGATTCAAGAAAACAGTTACTTTTAAATCTGCTATAAACACACCAAAAAGAAAAACAAGGAAACTAGATACCTGACAGTCATTTGCAGCTGAATTTCTTTCCTTCCCCACCTTCTGAGGGAAGCTGATTTTGTAGTGCCTCAATGTTCAGGAAGACAGAAAGATGAGAAAACATTGGATTGGGATTGGAAGTGCAATTGCAATTGGCCAGAATGTCTAAATTGAAATATGGAATTAAAGCTGCATGATAAGAACTGAAAGAGAAAATTCAGCTGGCTGAATTATGATTAGTTCCAAGCACTTTCTGGGTGTTTGTAATTAGTAAGAAAAGCACATTTTTGTTTATTTTTCTTTTTAGTACTGAGGTTGGATCCAGGGTCTCTGTAGCACTGAGCAACTTCCCTAGTCCACCCATTTCTCATTTTGAGACAGGGTCCTGCTAAGATGCAAGCCTGGCCTTGAACTTGCAATCCTCCTGCCTCAATCTCCTGAATCAGTGGGATCAATAGTATGTGTCATGATGCACTAGGAAGAGGTTCCTGTTAGTGTATGGTTTCCATGGGATGGGGTGGACTCTAAAGGATAAGGCTTTTATCTTTTCAATAAGTTTTTAGTACTAAAATGTGCTTGTTATAATTTGGGTATGAAATGGCCCCCTAAAGCTCCTACATTAATTCAGGAAAGTGAAATAACTGGATCATGAGTACTGTGATCTAATGAGTTCATCCTAGCTGAATGGATTAACTGGGTGGTCACCATTGGCAGTGGGGCATGGTTGGCAGAGGTGGGTCACTGGGACTGGGCCCTGGAAAGGTTGTTCTCCCTGTAACCCTTCCTCTACTTGTCTTTCACTCCCTACTCCCTGACCCCATCACATGTAGAGCGAAGCAGCCTTTTCCCCAGGGTGTGCTGCCTCACTGTGTGCCCAGAGCAATGGAGTCAGCTATATGTGGATTGTGATCTCAGAAACTGTGAGCTCCAAATAAACGATTCTTCCTCTAAGTTATTTTTGTCATGAGTTTTGGTCACAGCAATGCAAAAGCAGACTAAAACAGGTTTTCAAATTTGACTCCATAAAGAAAAGCATCTGCACAGAATCCTGTGCTAATAGCACGCTCATGTCCTCATCTGTCTAAACTGCCAGAACACCATGCCATGAATAGGGAACTCATAAACAATCGAAATTTATTCTCACAATCTTGGTGATTAAGAAGTCCAAGTTCAAGACACTGGCAGATTCAGTGTCTGTTGAGGGCCTGCTTTGTAGTTCATAGAATGCTCTTATAGCTGTGTCCTCGCATGGTGGAAATGGAAGGATTCTCTTCAGACCTTTCTGATAAGAGACACTAAGCCGATTCACAAGGACTCCCCCTCACAACCTAAGCACCTCCTGAAGACTTCATTTCCTAATACTTTGCATTTAGTGGTTAGGATTTCAACATATGAATTTTGTGGGGACATAAACATTCAGTTCATTGCAACATGTATTAAAACATGAAATTACTACATGACAAGCTATATATTACCTTGCCATTAATTAGGCTGGGCTTAGTTTTCAAGGTTTTAAGATGATTTATTGGAATTAACTATTAACTTTTGAACATCCTATTGCATCATCTGACCAGTCAACAGTGTTTAGCTGTGGTTAGCCTTTGATCTGTGAAGATTATGAAAGCCTTTTGTCACTCTGTTTTCTATAGCTTCAAAGTTATATTTGTAAAGAAGTATATATAGATTTCTTAATGAGACAATGAACATTTTCTATGGAATAAGATTCCTATTTTCCTGTTAATGATTTTCTCTAAGTCTAGAAATTCAATAAAATTGAATACTAATAAGTACCATTGCTATCATTTCTAGAATTTAAGTTTTAAAGTAATTTTTTTAAGAGAGAAAGAGAGAAAAAGAAGTCAATTTTTATTTTTTATCTAGTTTTGTTTTTCCTCCACTTAATTGTGTGTCTGGTGCTAGGGATCTAATCCAGGTCTTCACACATCCCAGACAAGTGCTCTACCACTGAGTCCCTTTAGTGTTTTTTATGTGTAAATACTACATTCTGTAAATGCCTGTGGCTATACCTATCTTGGATCAATTGGAAGTATGTTCTTGCATTCAAAGACTCAACCAGAGGAGATGTCTCCATGTCCCCTCTAATGTTCTCACTGTGTTTTGTCATCCACTTCTCAGTTCTTTACCTTGGGCTTATTTTAACCCATCAAGTAAATTAAATGGGCTTTTCAGGCAAAAACTTATGGTTGCTTAAGTTATTGATCATTAATTAAGAGAGTTGAAAGTTCATTTAAGTCAATCTGAAGTTTACCAAGAGACTTTCACATTTTTAGAAGAATCATTCAGCAATAGAAAGCAGGTTTTGATCAGAGTGACTGAGCATGCTAAAGAAATGTTTCCACAAAAATTCAAGAGTTGCATAAAATTGGGGTCCCAGTAAGTCCCATTCAGTATGGGCCATTAGGGCCTTCCCCCTTCCACCACCACCAGAGGCCACACAGAGATCCATCAAAAGCTATTCAGTTACTCTTCTTCCTCCGGAGATAAAATCGTGGATGCCTGTGTTTGGGAGTCCTTAAGGTCACTTACGGCTGTGGGTTGAAGACAAAGGGCAGAATGAAGCCCTTGTGATGCTTTGGCTCTCTCCAAAAACCTGAAATATTCCTGATGCCCCAGGCATTCAGTAGCTGCCCTAATGCCTACTTTCTCCTACACAAATGCACAATAGATTCATTATTAGAAATCTTTGAATTAATTGAGTCCTTTGCCTAGATATGCTACTGGACCAAATAAATGAGGAGTAAAAGAGGAAAGCAAGCCAACTCTTCAACACACCACGTTTTTTCATACACCGAATCTTGCCAGAGTGAACCATGTAGGCTTAGAAAAGAGCTCACTAAGTGATTTTGTGAAAAGATAGTCACTCCTTCCCAAATTTCAAAACACACTGCTGGGGAGCCCTGTCTGGATTGTTTTTAATTTTATAGAAGCACCCCCTTTTTTAGAATGCTTGCTGTGTGAATGTACATTTTTTGGGGGGGCATGAGATTTTAAATTAAATTTTCCCAGCAAATCACATGGGACAGAACACATTGACCTTCATGAATAATTTCATATTTGTAGTTATCCTCCTTGATTTTGGTGTATTCTGTGAAAAGGATCTAGATGAAAAACAGATTAATGCTCCACTGAAGGTACAACGAACTAAATGAATCTAAGGTCTTTAAGCATTTCATTCTAGAAGAAGTTAAGTGGTCAGAAGCTTGCCATTTGGTTCGGCCAAAAATAACACATGCAGCTTTCACATTTAGCTTTGCTGAGTGTAGAACTATCCAGAAGTATTTTACTACTTAAGTTTAAGAGCAATAAAAGTTATAAATGAATAAGTCCATCATGGCAATGTCCAAAACAGACATTCCCTTCTCCCAATGCTTTCACCAAATACAGGTCCTCACAAAACAGTAATCTACTCGAAGGTGGTAGAGAGTCAGTTTCTCCTGAAACAGGGAACTCACTGGTGACCCTGTAGAGTTGCTGCCTGCCCATTGTATTAGAGTATGCCAGGCATTGTTGCATGAACTTTATAAATACCAACTCAGGTAGCCTCACAATGACTCCATGCAATAGATACTGTAATTTAATCCTCATTTTGTATATGAGAAAATAGATTCACAAAACGTAACTCTGCTCAGTTCTTTTTTTTTTTTTTAAGAGAGAAAGAAATCAGTTTTATTTAGTTTTCATGTGACTTTCATTTCATTCAATGTATATGTGGTGCTGGGATTCAAACCTGCATCCTCAAGCATGCCAGGCAAGCACCTTAACTGCTAAATCACTGCTCCAGCCCCTCTACTCAGTTCTTGATGTAGTACAACCACCAGATTTAAATCTGATTAGTCTAGCTCCAAAGTCTATTTATTTTAATTGTTTCTTTTTTTAGATATACATGGCATTAGAATATACATGACATAATTATAAAGGCATGGAGCACAGCTTTTTCAAATTCAGCCCTCAGTGTTTCCTCTTTCCCTCCCTTCCTCCCTCCCTCTGTTCTTTTTAGACATGTTGATGTGATTCAGTATGGTATGTTCATACGTGAACACAGGAAAGTTAAGTCTGATTCACTTCACAGACTTTCCCTATGCTATCCCTCCTTCCTCCATTTCTTTCCCTTTTGTCTATTCTTCTGATGTTTTCTCCTTGTTTTGGGTTAGCTTCTGCATATCACAGAGAACATTCAATCGTTGGCTCTTTGAGACTGGCTTATTCCATTCAGCATGGTATTCTCAAGTTCTAGCCATTTGCCAGTGACAAAGTCTGTTTTAACCATCACAATATTTAGAGGATTTTAAAAATATGCAAAATGTTCAGCATAGTATGTCTTCAGCATTAAACAGTTTCCTTTCTGTTCTCACAACAGTGGCTAGCCAATGAAAGCACAAGCTTCTTTTGCAGTGTCTGATCAAGATGAGTGAAATCCAATACTTGATTTTAAGACGCTTATCATCTATTTGTTCCTTACTAAGGGACTTTGATGCTAAAGACTACAAAAAGCCCTAGAAGCCTTTGTGACTTGGTGATGGTATTGACACTGAATGTGAATAGTATTCTGCATTCTGGAAGAGTGAAGAACATTTTTTGAATTTTCATGCATCGATGATAAAAGCTGTGTGTATTTGTATGTGTGTTTAAATACATGTATTTTTGGGCATAACTGATTTTTAAAATTAAAGGCAAGCATGGGCTGGGGTGTGGTTTAGTGGTAGAGTACTTGTCTAGCACGCATGAAGTCTTGTGTCCAATTCCCAGCACTTGAAAAAAGGGAAGTAAGTCAAGAGCCTGTTGGCTCCCTCACCCTCAGTATTCACCCATCCAAGTCTCCAAGCAGAAAAGTCTCAGAAGCTTCCTTGAGATACAGGCAGCTGATGAAGGATATCAGCTGATGAAGGACCTTAACAGCCATGATGGGTGTAAGTTCTCTTTGGCTGTTTCTTAGCCTTTGTTTCTACACACGAGAGAAGGTTAAGCACCCTCAATCCTCTCTTTTCCCAGATTGTTAATGGGAAATGGGAAAATACTTCTCCTAGATTCCTTTGCTCCTCAAACATTTAGAGAAAAAGAATTAATATTAATTCAGTTGTTATATTGAAAATGAACATGAAGAAATGATGTTTGACCAATACTCAAAAATTTAAATGATTTTGGGGCCAGATCTCACTAACACACGTTTATTTCTTATCTATAGTACCGTTTAAAGCTAAACTCCTTTCCCGCAGAAACATGACTTGCTTTCTTCTCATCATGGTAACAGTGCTATCCGAAAAGTTTTCCCTGCATAGGATGGCACTGGTTTATTTCGTTTACTTCTCCTTCTGAAATATTTATGAACAGAGCATTGAGAAAATTCCCTTAAAACTAAACTAAAATAGTAATTAAAAGGCCTGGGAGGGTTGCAGAATCTGAGTTGTTGTTTTATGAATATACTTCACAGCACGTTCTTATCTTCACTGGAAACACAGCACTCAGTTTTGTAACTGTTAATGTAAAATAAAAACTCATGAACTTACAGAAAAACTCTGGAACACTTTTTTTTTTCACCACCCAGATTTCAAATATAGTAAGAATCAATTTGTGTTTTCTTTATCATAAGCAAAAATCAGAACTATATAAGTGGAAGAGAAGCTTTGTTGATTTGGAAAATTCCACTGGATCCAAAGGTTGATCACATGCGGCCATGCACTCAATTCCTTTCTCTCTGTCTGTCTTTCTTTCTTTCTTTCAATTTTTGGCACTGGGAAGTAAAAAATTCTACTCTAGAGAAAGAGGATGCTGACAGAGGATAGAACAAAATTCCCGAGATAGCCCTCTGGGCTACATGTTAGTATAATTCTAGTCCAAAAAAATGAAAGAAAAACAAAGATAAAAGATACTATTGTTTTATTTGGATTCAGGAGCCTATCCTAGAACCATCAGCTTCTGTGACAGATTGTTTTGGCTTCTGAAAATTTAAATAAGGCACAGGGACTCATATCTCTAAACCCTGAGTTTCAGCTAGAACTCTTAAATTCTGAGGGACTGTCTTGCCCTTGGCCTTTCTTCGCTCATCTCTTTTCTAATCTGTCTTGGCATAGTCTGATGTTATTCGCCCCAGCTAGATGTGTGGCTTTAAGGGTGAGGTCTTTTTTTTTTTTTTTTTTTTTTTTTTGGCCTGCATGATTCAGCCTCAAAGTCTAAATCCCTTCAATACTAAGGACAGATAATTGAGCCTGGGTTGGGGGAAATGTTTAATTTCATTCCCTTTAATTAGGGAGAGAAAGGAGAAAATGTCAGTTTTAAAATGAGCTGCAATTGGCAGAACAATGGTGACACAAACTGCTCAACTTTTCACATTAAATCCTGTTGCTTTGTTCTGTCTGACCCTGTGTCCATGGATTTCTGGAAGGGTGCGATCTATGGAAGGGTAAGCAATGGGAACAAGGGAGTTCTCATTTCTCCTTCTTGTGCTCTTTCATAACAGACAAATTGTCTTGAATACTGGGCACCTCTCAGCCAGTTAAATACTAGCGTGGCTGCCGATCTTAAGACTCAGGTGACAGGCTTGTAGGGCAGGTGGGGCCAATTCTGCTTCACACACATGAAGGGAATGTAGGTCCTAACTGGCTTCAGTTTCTTTTCTATGGGAGAAATTTGGTGGATGGGATGGAGAAAGGCTTGAGAAAACCGAAGGCTGCTGGCCAGGGCAACTCCCTGAAGCTTCATGAAGGTCTCATGTCTGAAGTCTGCCCCAGACCATCTGTCTCTCTGTTTCTGACTGTCCCGATGGTGGAGGGTACTCTCACTTGATGTAAATTGGCTGTTGAGTCTGATCTGAGGTCTTTGGAAAGAGGTGACCCATTAATCCCCAGAGCACAAGCCTAGTAGTCACTCTCTCTCTCTCTCTCTCTCTGCTTCTACTCTGAGTCTGTCCTTGGTATCTACCTCTTAATCATTACAAGAGATTCTCAGGATAGAGTTCTCCTAGCTTTAAAATAGGACTCCCTTCACTACAGTCTCTCAAGACAGCTTTTCTCCTGCACTCCCCCTCATCTGGCAGGAAAATACCTTAGAAATTCTGTCTCATGTAAGGAATAAGCTAACCCTCATCTCTCCTAGTTCAGGAAGCCAAATTAATTACTTTCTGTTGTGACAGTAATACCCAGAAATCATGGTCCTGTCAATATGAGGACTCAGAGGGATAAAGGGGAACATGTAAGAGCTACATGAGGAAGTGTCTGAACCAGTTGAAGACCAGAGGGAAAAAGGCATTGCTTTTAAATCTGCTGTGGGACATAAAAGACTTTTCTCTTTTCTTATACTCTGAGATCCTGCGTTCTCAATGGCTTCTCCCTCATGCTAGATAGCAGGAGAGATTGGATGGAGGAGATCTGGAGAGGCTGGCTGAACCAGGTTCTAGGATCTTCCAGGGACACTAGGGAGGGTCCACCCTCTGCCACAGGGGTCAGCTCCATAAGGGAGGCTGTGGGACCCAGGAACAGAGGGGATGCTCTACTTCCTACAGATTTTCCTCTTCTCTCCAGTTGGGTAAAAGGGAGGAAAATGAAATGATTCTCTACATACAAGGCTTCTTTACCTTAAGAACTTTCTTTCATGAGGATTTCAAGGCCTCTCACACTCTTTAAACATCAGGACTAATTCTAATATGATCTGAAAATACACTCTAGTTTGATAAATAGGTTCCAGTGCTACTTTGCTAGTATAATTATGGCCATATCTTTTTGTTTTTTTACTTCTGTATTTATGCATTTATTTTTAGCTCATGGTTTTTGTGGTAAATTCACTTTGGTCTTGTGTACTTAATTTTTGTTTCCTGTTGGTTTTTACATATTCTGTGTATTGTGTGTTGTGTTTACATATGTGTTTTGTCTATATATATAAATTTGCATGATACCAAAATTGAATAAATTTCCATTTAAATTGTTTTAACAGATAAGAAAAAAAATGCTTTCAAAATTACTAACCCACATGTTTTTCTAGGTGACAACATATTGAAAGCTCTGCCTTGTTCCCCACACAAGGATAAAGAGGAAGCTAATTGCTTAAATTCTAGGTTTAACATAAATGGGATTAATCTCAAAAAGTTCTGTTGACTATAATCAGCAGTCAGTAAATTATTCAGGGATTTTTCTTTTCTAAGGTTAACCCTTAATATGCTAATTCTCTGTTTAGAAACAACAAAGGCTCCTTGGAACACTGATCTGCTCTTATTTTTCAAGATATTTTTCTGTGTGTCTGTGAGGTTTTATTAGAGGAACTAAGTTTCAAAGGGATTAGGGTTTGTGAGGTTTTGTTACTTAGGGAAACTAAGTCTAAAAAGGATTAGATTTTGTGCCTGTTTTAAAGCCAATTAAATAATTACTTTATAACTGGTTAAATGAAAAAAGCTGTTGTTTTAGGTTACAGCAACATTTTTGACACTTGAAATATATGTAAACATCTAAGAAACGGTTGTATGAGATTTAAGTGTTATGTAAATGTATGTAAAATGAAAGTTTATATAGGTTTGCTAGCAAGATAACCAATAGGTGCTCTCTTTTTTTCATATATCATTAACTCTGTTTCCTGAATGTGTAAGAGATTTAAGGCTATCCTTTGACATTTGCTAGCACTGCCCATACATGCAGACTGGTGATTATTATTGCTGTATACTATGGATTCTAAATTTTTTTCAAAGGTTAAACTTAGTTAATATAAGGACATCAGTGTAATTGTGATGGTATTACTAGCTTCTTTGTACATTAGGTGTGTTCATGCCTTCCAGGTATAAAAAATTTTTGAGGTATAAAACATGGGATAGTACTTCATCAAGTTGGTGTTTCCAAACTAAAGTTGTCTACAGTGATAATCTCTTCGCAGAGTTGTATAGAAACAACAAATTTGGTTGGGGATCTACTTATGTCATTTAATGTATTGTAATTAGATATCCCATTATAATCTGTTATAAGGAAAGTATGATTTGCTTGAAGGTTGAAAATGTGGAAACTTCTATAGGTTCAAAAATTATTATTTGTCAAGAATCCCCACCTTACCTGAAATAAGTCTCTGTTTCTCACCCTACTACATATTAGGGTGGTTCCAAACTTGAGCTCATTTAAAGTCATGTTCAAAGGATAGATTTGTTAAAAAGATTTACTCAATCTCAAATAATCAAGAACTATAATATGAAATTAATTATTAAAGATGTGTCAGATTGTAAGGTAGTTTTTATAGAAAGTAAAATTTATAAAGGGTCTCATGTGACGGAGCTGTTAGATTTACGGATCTTTATGGAGCCAAAATAGACACCAAAGTCATATTAATGTTATTATAGAAATTATGCTTCTTGGTTCAAAGTTGCTTGATCTTATTAATTTTATTTTATATTTTCCTTTTAAAACTTTATAACTGTTGCCTGTTAAGGAGATTAAAGTTAGGGCAATAAAAGAGCCAAGGAAAGTGACCAATATTTTGGCAATTGTCCTTTAAGGTCAGTCAGGACCCAGAGAATGACGGGACATCTCTATAGGCCCTGCACCTCTGGTGAAACTACCCAAACTCCTGATCAGAGTGTCCATGAGGACAGGAAAGCCAGCCAGTGTATATGCTGCCAAAATGATGAACATTGGAAAGGGAGATGTCCCTAGAGCTTCCCAGAGAAGCCCCATGTGGTCAGCAAGACCCTGACCCATCCTGGCAAATGGCTCTGATAGAGGAAACTAGAGGAGCTAAAAGGCTTCTCATGAGTTCCCTGGAGTGACCCTCTGAGGAATCTTGGCTGACTTTTTAATAGTAGGTTGGAACGAGGTCCATTTTGACCAAGCTGGTCTTAGGCACCTGGCAGGAGAGTTATAACCAAAGTATAGCCAACAAAGACATTTAAAAGACAATGTTTTTTTAATGTAATTTAAGATATATACTTGTGTTAGCCCCACCAAAAATAAGTAAGGCTGAAGCCATAAAGAAAAGTTTCCTAGAGAGGAGTTCCTAATACACAAGTAAGTTCTGAATCAATTCTAGAGCGATCTCTGCCCTTTTTACTTTGATAAGGTTAAAAGGAACTGTTACTGAGGCTCCCCCTTCTAGAATGTGCAATTCCCCACTTCTTCAATTGAGCTGAAAAGGACCTTACCAAGTGCTCCTGATCAATGAGATGTCTATCCAAACTGCTAAAAAGGGGAGAACTCATTACCATGGCTGATTTTCACTTCAAAAAGTTAATATATCTAGGATAGATGGCAATATCAAAGGGTATAATGAAAATAGTAACAAGGATATAAGAAGAAAAAGGGGGAATTGTGATAAATAGGAAGTCTGATGGTCCATTTTCAGAATGTAATCTTAACTTAAGCTTTACATATAAAAGAAAGGAATCTTAGGTCAGGAACCATGTGGTCAGAGATAATCCATTTTAAAACTCCTTATCAGATATCCCATTACACCAGTAGCTCTTTTCTGTACCTGTCCTAATTTTATATTAGTTAATCATGCAGATTATACTCCTGAGCTCTTCCAATCAGAGTGAAGGGTAGGATTGTGCCAGATTGGAGATATAAGCAGTCAGACTTCTCACCTGGGTGTGCTTGCTCACTGGATCCCCTTTGTGAGTGCACCCTTCTGCAGAAGCAAAGTCTGTCTTGCTGACCCACTTCTGGGCAAATGTTTCATTTTCTTACAGTACCTCAGGACTTTTAATAATTTTATTTCTAGGGGCTGGAGCTATAGCTTGGTGGTTATGGTGCTTTCCCGGTATGAACCACCTACACAACTAAGTGTCAGAGCAACAAAAGCCATTTGAAAAACTCAATAAAATTTGATTCTCTCTCTCTCTCTCTCTCTGTCCTTCTCTCTTTAAAAAATTTTTTTCTAAAATGTAAAAGCCCAAACAGGAAAATTTGTAGAACTGAAGATTGATGAATATAATTATATGAGAGAAGACAGGAAAAGAGGGGGAGAAAACAATAGCATAACAATAAATATAAAAGCATTTCAGAGCAAATGTATAGGAGATTTGAAAAAACAACAGGACAACATTCTCTAATAATAGAGCAGGAATGAGTTGAAAATTGAAGACCTCTAACATCTGTGAGCAGCGGGTAGGGCACAGCATGTAACATAATCATCATTAATCCTGAAAGGGTTATGGTACTCTTCACCATAGTTGCAAAGTCCTGAGCTCTGGGTTTATCTTGATAGGGCTGGATCTGGCTGTACCACTTAGCTAACCTTCCTTGAGTAAATTACTCATTTATCTCCTAGTTTTCCTGGATTGTCCGCTGAGGAGAGAAAGAATACTGATTTCATTGGGTGGTTTTAAGCATTACCTCTCTTAGACCCTGGCAGGGGGACCTCTGCCCTCTGCCCTACTTGAGAGTAGGCACAGCACACCACAGACAAAACTATTCAAGGGAATTTCTTAAGCATGTCAGCACTAGCACAGTGCCCCTAAGTGTGCATACCCGCTCCCAAACAGCTTACAGGACTGAGTGAAAGACTTCCAAATCTAGTGGTCTTTATCCTTCAAAAAATAAAAAAGGCAACTATTTTCAACTCCAGACTTTGAGAGTTATTCCCTTGCTCATTTCTAAGAGGAACATTAGAAGATTGTGTTGGAAGCTAAATATTCTTGCTAAAAATGTTTTTGCTTTTAAAAATGATTTCTCAAGGGGCTGCAGTGGTGACTCAGTGGTTATGGAGCTTGCCTGGCATGTATGAGGCCATGGGTTCAAACCCCAGCACCACGTACAAAATGAAGTGTTGGAGCAACGAAACCCATATGAAAAATTAAAAATAAAATTGATTCTCTCTCTCTCTGTCTCTCTCACTGTCCATCTCTCTTTAAAAAAATGATTTCCCAAAACAATTTGTTTTTTCACATATTCTAATTGATGGTCTTCATATGCTAGTGAATGTTTTAGCAAAGCTTGGCATTTCCCCCAAATCAAAATACCATTAGTTAAGAAATTAGTTCTTACACATGTAATGGTTTAGTTCTTCTACATCAGACTATTTTTCACTAATAAAATATTGCTTCAGAACTTTGATGCATATGTATCCTGAATATTTTGCACTGGTTTTGATCTATTTGTATTTTGTTGTTGTTAAAGTTATATTTTTTTGAATTTTTAGCCAGGCATGGTGGCATATGCCTGTATTCACAGCAACTTGGGAGGTTGAGTCAGGAGGATCACAAGTTATTTATTATCAAAATAATAAATAAAAAGGGCTGGGGATATTGCTCAGTGGTTAAACACCCCTGGGTTCAATCCCTGTTACAAAAAAAAATGTTTTTTTTTAAATATTTCTTTAAACAAAAACTTAGTTGAGTATAACAAATAATATAAATTATATCCAGCATATGACTTTGTATCTTAAAAGGATAAGTATAGTGAATAAACACATTGATAAGCACATACATACGTGTGTGCACGCGCGTGTGCGCAATGATCACTTGGTTCCTAAGTAATGATTTCTCATTGTTTTAAATCTGTAAAATGCAGTTCTCTTTGATATAAAAATGGCTCAAGAATGTTGTTTCACTCAACCAAAGACATATAAGATTTTTGTTCTTATTTCAACAGAATGCCTTAAAATATTGCTTAAAATTTTGACTCTTTTTCTAGGTTCAATATTAAAGCAAAACTTGAAACAAGCTGTCAAGTGATTTCTCTCTGCCCAGGTATCACACTTTTCTTTTGACAATGAATATGTTGTAGTTTAAAGAAATCACAAAGGAGACGGAAATAACCAGAGAATCAAAAACATACTTTGCAGAAAACTAAGTTACAAACCTCTAGAGGGGACACAGATATTTCCAATATTTCATTTTACAAAAAGGAGGAAATGATAAAAAAACATCAAAAGGATTTATCAAGACATATTTATAATCCTATTTAAAGTTATTGCATACAACTTGAATCTATCCATTTTTCTTCCATAAACTCTAAAGTCATGATTATACAAAAGAAATTAAAATACTTTTAGTATCACTACCGAAGTTACAGGGAAACAATGCCAAATAGTGGTTCTCTCTTCTTTCTGAAAAAAAGAGGGAAGGATTTTTTTTTTTTGCTAAAGGATTATATTTTAATTTCAAAAAAGTCTTCAATCTTTTTTTTTCTAGGTATATAATGAGATTTTTTAAATTCAGAAATGTATTTGTTGAGCAATCAAACAGGCTTCTAATGAAATTATATATATATATGTATATGTATATATATTTCAGAATATATATATATATATTCTGAAAATTAGATTTACCCACAACCCCCCACAATTACCCACCCTTATCCCTCCTCTCCCCTTCCCAAAACATCTCTAAAAATATATAGGTTGTATGACATTACACCTTATCCGGATTTAAAACATGATACTAGACCTCCTTTCCTCAATGGCCAGGGTCTAGTCCCAACCTCCACAGATGAGTGAAGACATTCTATCCTTGGTTCTCTGAGTTATGCTGACTTCACTCAGCATAATTTCTTCCATAGCCATCCATTTACCTTCAAAGGCTGCAATGTCATTGTTTCTAATTGCTGAGTAAAATTCCATGGTATATATGTACCACAGTTTTTGGATCCATTCATTCAATGAGGGACATCTGGGTTGTTTCCATAATTTAGCTATTGTAAATTGAGCTGCTATGAACATGGATATTGCTGTGTCGCTGTAATGTCCTGGTTCTAAATCCCCTGGAAAAATACCCAGGAGAGGAATATTAGGATCATATGGTGGGCTCATCCCTAGTTTTTTGAGGATTCTCCACACTGCTTTCCAGAGTGGCTGTACCAGTCTGCAGTTCCACCAACAGTGTGCTAGTGTGCCTATCTCTCCACATCCCCTCCAGCATCTATTATTGTTTATTTTCTTCATTTTTGCTAATCTGACTGGCGTGGAAAAAAAAGTCTTCAATCTTAAATACTTCACTAAATAATGCTGCTTAAAGATGTTGTCTTATGGTTATTTATACTCTGCACTGCCAAAGAAATTGGCACAGGCCATTTGCTTTATATATATGACTAATATAATATATATGTGTATATACTTATACAATCATACTCATGATATGTAAAGTCTATGCTATATATTTATATCTCTAAATCTCTGAAGTGCTTCCAAGGAGAAATTGTTAACTATGAGAGAGCTCTTAGAGCCAAATAAACAGGTTTTTAAAGTCTGTTTTTGACACCTTTCACTTGTGTCATCTTGGAAAAATTTCCTTGCTAACTTAAAACTTTTTAACTATAAAGTAGGTCTGATAAATGGCATGGTTGTGCATGTCTGTAATCCCAGTGACTTGGGAGGCTGAGGTAGGAGGATCGCAAATTCAAAGCCAGCCTCAGGAACTTAGTGAGACCCTGTTTCAATAAATAAATAAATAAATAAATGGGAATGTGGCTCAGTGGTAGCAGTGGTAAAGCATCCCTGGGTTAAATCCCCATTACCAAAAAAAAAAAAAATGAGAGTGATAATTCCTTTTTTAAGATAATGTATATTAATACTTGCCTTAGTATCTGGTACAAGTGCACACGTATAGTGAATGTGATTATTGTGTGATTGCCACCATTATTAATCTGCTAACAGAAATCATCAGCTTGTGTTTTTTAGATACCATCAGCAATGATTGTTGATTGTGGTGTGATTGACATCATATCATGGAGACAGGATGGGAGTACTGATGTTATGAAAGATACTTGAATATTACATCTTGTTGTACTTGGGAGGTTGAGACAGCATGGTTACAAGTTCAAGGCCAGCTTTAGCAATTTAGTGAGGCCATAAGCAACTTAATGATACCCTGTCTTAAAACAAGTAATAAAAAGGGATGGGATGTAGCTCAGTGGTAAGGCACCCCTGGGTTCAATCCCTAGTACCAAACAATAAAACAACCCTCCCAACTTATTGGAAAGGCAATGTGCCCAGAAAATGCACAGAGATTTATATATCTAGCAATAGGAAATGCATTACCCACTGCAGCTTAAAACTTTATACGTGAGAAAGCTTCTGCATATCTTAACTATGCTGCCTGGTGTGCCCTAAATAGAGGCTCTCAGAAAATTTATTGCATTTCATCAAAACTGTATATATTAAAAAGGGCTTCTGCTCAGTTTTCCTCCTAACTTAAAGGTCTCTACAGAAATGTCATTAAGGCTCAGAAACTACTATTTTTAGGATACTTATAACAGTAGTGATCAATTTGAGATTTAGTGCAAAGGTCAAATTATTAGTGCTTGGAATGTATCATGTGCTTTGTTTGCTAATTTAGTTTTTTTTTTTAAGAGAGAGGGAGAGAGAGAGAGAGGAAAGAGAGAGTCAACTATATTTTTTCATTTGGCATTTGTTTTTCACCACTTAGTTGTGTGTGTGTGCTGGGGTTTGAACTGGGGTCCTTCTGCATGCCAGGCAAGAGCTCCAATTGCTGAACCACAGCTCCAGCCCTGCTAACTTAGTTTTTGAGAATGAAATTCAAAGAATCCTAAAGTAGTCACACTAAGAGGAGAAGCAAATAGTTACTACATTTGCTGAATTTTAAGCTTGGTTGAATGGAATTTGAACCAGTCCTCTAATCTAAAATTCCAAATGACAAAAACTGTGAAGGAGCTGGGACTTGATTTTATCCTATTTACAAGCTAATACGTTAGGCTATTGCTTTATCAGAAGTGCTGGTAGATAGCATTTGCCTCTTGGATCAGAAACAGAAGGGCTTTGTTACTCACAGCCCAGCAAATGGTTTGCATTCCATACACCATGTTTATGTCCGTTTTCCTAGCTGCAGAGTCCTCAGAGAATACGCAATATGCCTGGATGGATGCTGTACACTCACAAAGCTGACCTTTGTCATTCCTGAAGTAGATTCATCTCAGAGATTCCACGGCTTTTATTCAAAGCAATAAGAAGGCCTGCGTGTTTCCAATGTAACAACATCTCCAGGTTACCAGCTGCATAAACAATTTCAAGAAATGATCCCACAAGAACAGTGGGGCCTCGAGTCTTGGCACACTCATGAAGACATGTAGGAACACAACGGAACAGGAAGATGATCTCTCTACAGATGGTTACAATAGGATAGAAACACACAGAACACGATTACAAAGGAGAGCTTGAAATATGCAACCACTATTTTCGGTTGTTAAACTCTGGGTAGCAATTAATTGTGACTATACTAACTATGCTGTCATTGTCCAATTAAGTTACATAGCTAAGAACAGCATGGTGACCCCAGTAATCCCTACCTCCCAATATTCATGCTGTTGTATTATTCACCTCCTTTGAGTATGGTTGGGCTCTGTGATTTGCTTCTAACCAATACAATTTGACAAAAGCAATGTGATGTCACTTTTATATTTGTGTTATATGAGATGCTCTCTTCTTGGAGGGGTTTCCAGGGATTGAATCCAGGGGGTGCTTAACCACTGAGACATACTCTCAGCCTTTGTTATTTTTTTGAGACAGGGTCTCACTAAATTCCTCAGGGCCTTGCTAAATTGCTGAGACTGGCTTTGAACTTGTGATCCTCCTGTCTCAGCCTCCTAAGCCACTGGGATTACAGGTGTATACCACCATGACCTGCCAAGATACCGTCTATCTTTTTTTTTTTTTTTTACTTTCAGGGCTAAGGACTGAATTTGAGGCCTTGAGCATGCTAGGCAAGCGCTCTGCCACAGAGCTAAATCCCCAACCCCGGGGTACTGTCTTGTCGGCAGGGAATACACTCTAGAGACCGCTGACTTGGTGGAGTTAGCAGCCATGTTGGGGAAGCACATATGGCAAGAAACTGCAGGCAGTCTCCAATAGCCAGCAAGAAGCCAGATTTTCAGTCCTATACTGCAAATAAATGAATTCTGCTAACAACCTAAATAAAGAGGGAAGCGAAGTCATCCTCAGTCCCTGGCTAAGAATGTTGCCTGGCCCAAAGCTGAGAATGCCACCAAGCCACGCTCAGACCCCTAATCCACAAAAACTGGGAGATAAGACCATGATGTTTTAATTCACTAATTGTATAGTATTTTCTTATATGATAATAGATAAATTTACTCCAGGGTTTCAACCTGTATCAGTCATATCTTCTAAGAATATCAACTCTAATTATTTTTAATCAATGCAAAATAATAAAAGTAACACATAATGTTGAATGCATCTAGACTTTCATTTTTAATGTAATTTTTTAAAAATTAGTGTTTTTAATCTAGATTTAACTGGTATAAAAAACATGGTGGAAGCTAATGATTTTTCACTTGTTAGTAAAAAGGGTGGCATAGTGCATACAAAGTGATTAAATAGTAAAGCCACTGAGTTCTGAGCTGCTGTAGCTGAGGAAATGTTTAGTGCATTACCATCCTGGGCAATGGAGAACTGGCCATCAGTCTGGACAAGGTTTATAAAGGACATTTTTTGATCAAAGGCAAATTACTGTGACTTTCACTCTTATTTTCTTAGGGATAATGAGTAAAAGTGGCAGCCAACATTTACAGAGCTTATTGGAAAAAGTAAATCTACGCACAAATCAATTTATGAAGACTAATGACTTTCTACAAACGGTAATGAGTTTCAACTGAGAAAGAATCTATCAAAGACATAATAAGGGTGAATCATGATAAAATGGTGTGGGTGTTGCCATTCTTAGCCAATTATTTTTATCATTTTAATAAAATCCCAAGTTAAAGCACTTGGGATAATATGCACTGATATCCGTGGCCTAGGTGATATTTATGTGACCTACTATTACAATTTAGGCTATATTGTTGTCAAATACTATACTATTTTAAAGTGATTTGCAAAAATTCTTGATCAATCTCCATTAGTTTCCTGGTGATGACCTTGGAATGTATTGTTTATATCTTATACAGAGAAAAATTTACTTGCGTAGCATAAATATCAGAGTTAAAATCATGAAGACCATCAAAGAAAACTTCCAGTGATCACAAAGCATCTGTTATCATTTATTATATGAGGATAAATTAAAATATGTATACTAAAGTTGTGGTTGTGAATAGATTCTAAAAATACCAGTCACTATTATTTTGCATTTCAAACTAAATGTTGCAGTAAATTATTTTCCATGTCTGAAAGGCTGTGATTGAGGTTGAATCAGATATGCTGAGGTATTTTGGAACTCTACACAAACATTGGGGTGTGAAGAATTTCTCCCATGACAATCACCTTGATCACAGATTGCTCAAAAGCCAATATTGGCTAATACAGTTTTGCTTTATGCATCTTCATGAATATTTTCTTATGCATAAGTTTTCCTACTTTCTTACACAAAGAACATTATAGTTCTTTGTGATGCTTAAATTGGCAGTTCTGGGTTTGGAGGCAATAGTAACTGCTTGTTTTCATTCTTCATAAAGAACCTGGGGATTGGATCTCTGTACCTGTTAGTCAGGCTTCAGAGGTGAGGGCTGTGCTTTAAGCAAGGGATCTTAAGTTTTGTGATTCATTTTAAATTTAAGATTCATTTCATATAAGCTCTGAGAATGAAGAGAACTGGCCTAAATCTTATTAGTTATCTGTCAATACAAGTGAAGCAAAGAGGAAATTGCTAAGAACTTGTTTTACAGTTTTTCACTTGTCTTTACTTTTGATTTTATATGTAATAGCTTTATTGAGATATAAGTAAACCATTTCAAGTGTACAATCCAACAGATTTTAGTGTGGTTACTGAGTTCTATAACCATTGTACACACTCGTAGTCCCCCTGAGAGAAACTTGGTACTCATTAACAGTCTCTTTTCCATCTTATTTCAAATCTAGAAAAACAATAATCAACTTTCTCTCTGGATTTGCCTATTCTGGACATCTCATATAAATGCTATTGCAATATGTAATTTTGAGATATTGGCTTCATTCACTTAAGATTTACAAGATTTGTCCCTCTTATAGTATATACTAGTACTTACTTTTTAATTGTCAAATAATACTCCATTGTGTAGATATATCACATTTTATTTATCAGGTGATACACATTTGAGTTGCTTTCACATTTTGTCCATTAAGAAAAACTCTTTGTTGTAAGTACACATATACACATTTTTGTGTGGACCTGTGCTTTCATTTCTTTAGGAATGGAAGTGGTGGGTTATAAGGTCACTCTGTTTAATCCCTTGAAGAAATACCAAAGTGTTTTCCAAAGTGGCTGAGTTTTGTATCTCACCAGCAGTGTATTACAGCTCAGTTTCTCACATTCTCATATCACTCTTCTTGTCATCTGTCTTCTTGGTTTGCAGCATCCTAGTAGATGTGAAGTGGCATCTCATTATAGTTTTGATTTGCAAATATCTAGTAGTTGATGGTGCTGAAAATCTTTTTATGTGTGTCTTTCCAATTTGGTTCTTTATATACCCTTGAGAAAAAGCTACTCATTTGGGGAAAATAGACCCAGTAATAACTAGTAGCATCACATTGTTTCCCCTGGGTATGTTTGGTCTGTGTGATGGTATAAGGTCCTGATCCACAAGCAATTATACCTATTGATGTAGGAATTTGTAATTTGGGAAGAATTAAGGGAGCGCAAAAAGAAGCAACCCAATTTGAAATAATTAGGAAAATTGAGGGTTAAATTCCGGAAAGTAAGAAGTTGAAAGTCAGAAACAATTCAATGTGAAGCAAAATACACACTACATACATTCTGTTAATGAAGTAGAAATATTCTTTGCTACACTTTTTTGGCCATTAGATTCCTGAAGAAATGGATGTGTCTGCTAATTTGTAGTTATTGTATCAATGAAGGCAGTTATGTTTTTATTTTAGTCTTCTTTCCTATCCTTTACTATGTTTCTAAGACTATAAATGTCCCTTTCCAGTGGAATTAAAAAGAGAGAGAGAAATAAGAGGAAGGCTTACTGGTTTTGCTCTATTTAGACCTACTGGATCTTTTTTTTTTTTTTTTTTTTTT